>QFEU01012508.1:0-30443 GCA_003316345.1 Tricholoma terreum
CATATATTCGATTGTGGAGATCTCATAGTGATTCACCGTTGACCATTACTTTCTCTCCAGGGGCGGACCGGGCGGCGCACTTCACCGAGCTGTCATTTTCTCTCAGGAACAAACTGGATCGTTGAAATGCCTGCTTCAATATTGACACTTTGTAAATTCTTTTACCAGGTGACAACTGCGGACATGAATAACCCAAATCTTATATAAAGTGCAGCCATTTTTCACCGTGATCAGACACATCCACCTCACAAATCTTCACCTCTGCTCAAACTTCAGAATCTCAATAGCGATGTCGAAACCTACTGCCGGCAACTATTACATCATCAACAGGCTACTCTCCCCTAGTGGCGAAAAGCTTGCAATCACTTTCAACGGTCAGGGACAGACTACGACCCTTACACCAATGGCAAGTTTGGCTTCTCAAATTGTATGAATTCCTTTCCATGCCCAAGACACATCTTATGTACTCATTTTCCTTGTTTCAGTGGACCATAGTGGATTTTCGAGATGGTCTAAACCAATCCGTGTCGCCCCTCAAGTCCCCGGGCCTTCAGGCTGGTCCAAGTGGAGGCTTTATAGCCTCCGTTGCACCGAACGACCTGGTGTATCGGATTAGGCTGGGCAGTAATGGTTATGCGTGTGTCCATTTTACTTTTTTCTACGACTACCCAACTCTGAACTTAATTCACTTTCCTTATAGCATTAACAGTGGTAGTGATGGGCCTGACAACTGGGCAACGAGCCAGGCAATTAATGGTGCCAGGGTCGCTTGGGGAGTCAACCAAGGTGCAAAGAAGGAGTGGATCTTGCAACAGGCATAACGCACGACGAGGTTGTAGAAACGAGCGTTTCAACGACGCTCGCTCGAGATAACAGTAGACCTTGGAACTCGGTGTAATACCATTGTACTTGAACGGTATATCTATTTCTGGTGTTGGAGAAAGTGTGATATTCCCCGAAGGTTTGTGGAAAATGAGACATGAGAAAGGCCGACGTAATCCATCCTGTGAACAAATTGAGCGTCAGGAGTCAGCCTTCGATAGGGATTTGACAGGATGTCGTTATTTCAAGGACGAAACCTCTTCCCACCGTTTTGTGGGAGTCGGGGACCAGTTTGGCCTCCGGGGCACGTTCTTGCCCTGACATTTATCTCATGCCAGTGACTCGTCTCGATAGTTTACTCTCCCAACTTGAGGAGAACTGACATGGTTCTAGAGATCACAGGCTCTGATGGACGTTAATGACTTCCAGGATGACTCGCAGGGCCGCAGACGCTGCCCAAAATTCTGACAAGAAACGTAGGACAACACCGCAACAAACACTGTGCTCGATACTAGCCTACGAATTGGTAAATCTCACATTCTAGAAGCACCTGATGCTAATCCAACACCATGGATATGAAATTGCTCTCCGACTACTTCTTTTGTCGCAACCATGAGTCGGTCTAACCTCGTCATGATACTGAACGAGGTCGAAACGCCCACACAGAAAACGCTTATATCGACATCCATCAATAAATCAGATCATGGACGACGGTGAGGAGCTCACAGGTACTGCTCGTTTTGTAATGTCTCCAAATTGAGAGTTCGCGGAAGACCATAATCCTCGCCTGCCTCTTTCTGGATCACGTCGAGACCTTGATATATTGACATCGAGCGATCGAGTAATGGACATGGTGTGATCTGAGGTAGGGGATACCCAGTGTGCAAGGACGAAGAGATCATCGCTGCTCAAAGTTTGATGAGCTCCGCCAATGACGGTAAACTATTGCATGGCGTACATATTACTGCGAGGATATCACCCTGGAAATCACTGTCCAAAAATCGGTTACGGCGGAGGAGCGCGCGAGTCCACGGAGATTCGAGGTTTCTAATAACGGAGAACAGATGAGAGAGACCATTGGCAAGTTGTCTGATTTTTGACGATGAGAGCGATAATTGGAGGTGGAGCAAATTTTCGTACAATTGGAGGTTTAGAATAATTTGGTAACGTTCTGCAGGCCAGCGCCCTCTCAAGGATAACTATAGTGTGCTTTAACGGAGAACGCAACAACCGAAACTTGAAGGGGCACATACCTCGTACATGACATTACTCGTCAGAGCAGTCAACCGTTGCAGTTTACTCCTGACAGCACTCAGGCGACAGTTGATTTCCGGTATCATCTCTCCCTTCTGTGAATTGGCAAATGAAACGATGGCACAGTAGATGGTGCCAAGTTCTTCAGACGTTGTGGCCAGGGTGGTGCGCTGATAACGGCCAATTGTTGTGGACGGCGGAAGGAAAGATACAACACTATACCGTAAACAGTGAGGAACGAATATGATTTTATCAGATGGGCTCACAATGCGGCCACGACGCCAACGGTGACTAGAACAAATCGCCGCTGTGTTATAATATAATCAGCGGCTTACATATAGTACATGTCTCATAACACGTACCCACGCAACGCTAAAACCGGATCCCGGATTTCCTGGCAAAGGGATATGTACGTCAAGTGATGAGTAGCCGAACACCTTAAGAAGGGACGTGTGAATTACACAGTGCGACGTGCGCTGCAGTTGACATGAAACGTACTAAATTGGTGGTGAGGAAGAATACAGTAGTAATGGGTCCCGGTAAATTGACCCTGGCATAGAGGAAGAACGGTGCACAGACACCACAAATGACAGCCAGAGCATATGGGTTACCAGAACCTGATCCGCTGCCCATGTACCTGTAGCAGGGAAGTCGTGAACGGTAAATAGTACAGCTTCAGAAGAAAAAGTTACAAACCAGATTACCATGCCGACAAGAACTCCAGCAAGCGTGCTGCCTATGCGTGTTATTAGGCCAAAGGCAGTATCTCCTCGAAACCGAGCTAATGTAAACTGCCCAAAGAATCTGTGTCAATCTTCAGCGAGGAGATGACCGTTCAAAGGCAGGGGATCTTACATTGCCCACACGAAACGATTGTCTGCCTAAAGATGAATACTGTGCCACAGAATAATGATGCAACGGTAACTAACCGTAGGCAAACGACGCTGAAGACTTCAAGAAAAATGGTAGACATAATAGTACTGTAGGAACAGATAAGAGAAGTTGCTAAAAGAAATGGGAGTCTCAAACCTGATAAAGTAGCAGCTTTGATTGCAAACACCGAGTTTCCACTTCCGAGGCTGGAAAGAGCATGATACAACAAATTCATTAGCGACTGAAAGACATTTTTCGGAGGTAAGGCATCAGGGTCACGACGGCGAGCCATCCCGAGGTCTTCCATGTGCTGTGGAGACAAGCCTTGAATGACATCTCAATGGATGAACCATTAATGATTAGCCACTAAGCTCAGTCAAATCTCGACGATAGCTAACCTGGATTTTCGTCATCGTAATGCTGGGCACTCTCCGGGATCTCCCAGATAGTCCATCTAAATATTCTCTTAATTGGGGTCCAGATCCTGAATATCCGACGTTCTTCTTCCAAATGAATGGCGTGGTCAAGCTGGAGGAAAGATCAAATTTCGTTCATGAGGTCTGCATTCGCCATGACATACCATCTCGATGATGATCGACGAAACCTGGATCAGGTGGTACTGATAGGTGTAACAATGGAACAGGTATCGATGTCCGGGAGCTTCTGCATGAGTGTAGGTGTCGAACTTCGACTGGAGGATTGTACGATATGGATCGGTGATACGGTGCCTATCATCACGTCAAAATAGAAAGCGCAACCGCGGGACTTTGCGCACCTCCTCTCAGCCCGAAACAACTTCAACACCGAAGAGAGCTCGTCCCTAAGGTACCGAAGTCCAGTTAACTTCTTCTCAAATCGTGCCTCTTTCTCTTTGGCCGATGTCCAAAAGTTCAGCCGCTCCTGCCTAACTCTGCCCAACCAGTCTCGTACGGCAACCAGCCCATCCTTGCAACTCCCGAGGAGATCATCGCAACTATAAGGAAGAGCAGCTCAATCTATGATTTCGACAAGGCGAAACAATATACATTACCTATCACTAAGCAGCGCAGCCATCTGCGCCGTGGATGTCTCAGCATCTGGATCATGAAAGCTAGTGGCTTCAAGATTCAGGTATCGCTGAGACTCGAACACGCCTACTGCAATTTCCTTACGTGAACGGGATGCCGAAAGAAGCTTATGGTGCAGCAGATGGTGTGAAAGATGATGGGGCAGATGATGAGGTAGGTTAAAATGAGGCGCGTGACTACTACGTGAACGTCGATGTAGATTCGGCTGTAGATTCGGATCATGAGAGGAAGAGAGAGCACAGTGGTGAGTGTGGGATGTCTGCGGAGCGCCACCGGCCATATCATCCAGCACAAGATCATGAGACTCAGAAGTGCGGTGACTTCGGTCAGGAGATGTGGGTCTGGAGACAGTGGTTGGAGTGGTGGACATGAGAGGCGTTGGTGGCACAGACGGTGCTGGTGTTACGGGAAAGTTTTCACGAACCGGGTTTATAAGCGCGAAGTACGATTCCATCCCAGTAGCTCGGGCCGTTATTCGTCTTTCAAGTTCCTGGAAAGGGTGGAAGTCCTCGGGCGAAAAGCGGGAGTATATGAGGTCACTTGAGAGGAGACGAGTGGCGGCTGCAAGGGAAGTGATACCCTCTTCAGACTGGCCCGTTAGTTTTTCGATCGAAGCGACCATTTCTTTGAAGCCTTCTGCGTGCGGAGTCAGCTTCAGGACAGTTCTGTGAAGCTCCAAAGATTCCACGAGAGGAGACAAAACGTCCTGTAAGCAGCTCGTAAATTGGGCAGAGATAGTCGATGGAAAGATTATGATCGAAGCAAGCAAGGCAATCGCAGAGTAGAATGTCAGAGGAAGCACGATCGATTGGCCAACCTGCACAATTCTCAGGAAGACACAGCGGGGTTCAACAACGTCGTACCGTGTAGACTGGGTACGGATAAAATACCGCCGTGGTCAACGACACATCTCAATCAATAGTCAGCACGTTACGGATCATCGAAAGACCGTCCATTACCTAGACAAATGCATCCGAGTAATGAGGCAATAAAATAGGGGCCAGGGCCTTGGCGCGCTCTGATATACAGGAAGATGACGGAACCGATATAGATGAATACGACTATAATAACTGTAGGCTATGAAGTAGTGTGAACTGATTCATAGACGTGCGTGGCGTGAAACTCACCCCTGCTTCGATATACTGTCCGGTAATGGCAGATGTAAGTGTCGCAGTTGGATCACGATTTGTACGCGCAAAGTCTGCTAATCGCATCCCAAGGCAGGACCATCTGGAGGTGCACAGTTGTGGAACGTTAACGACTCAGACAAAATGATCAGACTCACCCCCAGGCAAGGGTCACAAATAGCAACGCGATCATTTCGCGCTCGAGAACCGCCAAGAATGGATCACTAGGCGGGGAGAGATATGGAACTGTCCACAAGGTTGGCGGTCAACCGATACGAAGAAACAGAGGGTTACCTATAAGAATCAGAAAACTTGCCTAGAACCGCAAAATTCAGACGACAGTCAGCTTTTAAAAAAATACGAAGTGACAAACCCCGCCCATGAAGATTTGGATTCGAGGTATCAAAAACAATACTGTAGCAACCCACGTAGCCACTGCGCACCGGATCACGGGCTTGACCTTGGACCATGTCCAGTTGTTCGGAATCCATTGGAGACTGGCGGGGAGTTGTAATCTGCGTTTCCGAGGGGCTGCGTGAGTCTTCGACTTCCCGTGTTCCAGGCCAGGTGATGCATTAAGACCCTTTTCGAGATGCGAACTATCGCCTACGTTGGCCTGGACTTCATGTTTACCTGTCCCTCTTTTTACGGGCCACGAGAGCGATGACGATGCCATCATTCCTGCGTGGCAGTGACCTGGATCCTTAACAACTCTACGGTCCGGGGTTCAGTGTGGGCTACGGTGACTTGGTGAGGACTGAGGACTGAGTACTGAACGAGGAAGTGGGCCCACGACGTTTATTTCTCACGCCGATGCAATTTCAAATTCTGCGGATCCCCGTTGAACGTCGACAAGGAGTAATCTGATTGCATTATAGTTATCCCGTTAATAATGATTTGTAAGTTAAAAGTACATGAACCATGTGTAATTTTCAGGAATCCCTGGTCTACAGCGCAGGCGGTTGGTCGCCCGGACTGATGGGTATCGACATTTCCATGTCCCTAGACATTTCAAATGCTTCATAAAGGTATATTATGGCGAAAAAAAGAAAGAGGAATGATCCGCCGTAGGTTACTACAGGTTGCCAAGTTGCCAATCAGAAACCAGATTCGTATATTAGAGACATGGACGAAACACACCATGTTTGACCGAAATCTTGGTCGAGACGTATCTTCCTCCAATAACAGCCAGAGCCGTACAACATGAGTGCCCGACGATCGTCCCGAGCGTCACAAGGTAAACGTTCTGCATTTGACGTATAAGCGAAAGGGCCGCGCGGTTGGGTATCTGCTTCCACTCACATGTGCTGCCCCAAGCGCTATTGTGGCTATCTGACTGCGGTCTCCCCATTCCCCGAGAAATGTTAAAATAAATGCTTGGACGAAGACAGGCCCAAGGAACAGACTGAAAAAATTCCGCAGACCCTCGCTGACAGAGTTTCCAGGTTTCGGCATCTTCAGAGGTGGGCTCGAGTTTCGTGAGGTCTCCTCCGGCGTCCCTTTCGCCCCCTCGAGATCTTCAAGAGGTATTGAATTTCCTGTTCCATGCACTCCGTCATGTTCCGCATCGTCACCTTCGATCTCCTCCTGCGCCTCTTTCATCTCTTCCTGCATTTTCTCATTCCCGCCTTTCATCTGTCTCGCCTCCATCAACATCCTCATCCCAAACACAAGAAACAGAAAGGCGGCGGCGAATTGGGTCCATTGTTTCGGTATCAGTGTCGGGAGGACGTGACCCATGACCGCTGAAAGGATTGACATGACGATGAGTGAGCCAAGTGCACCGGCAAAAACGACGATTCTGGGGTGGCGCATAGCAAGGATAGCTGCAATTAGGAAAGTTTTGTCGCCGATTTCAGAAATTATTATCATGCTGTAAGCCTGCAGGAGAGCCTGAACCACGCCCTCGTCATCGACATCAGGTAAGGGTGGCATGTCTTCAAGAAGTCCTGGCATGAATTTAGTGTCAGATGAGATGTAAAGAAGAATGTATTAGTAGCGTACGTCGTTATGAGAGAGAAGACGCCAGGACGACGAACCCGGAGGAACTTGAAGAATAAAGAGCGGTGAATCAGATGACATAAGTTGGAATAACAGTGACACGTGATTGACAATTTTCAATCAATTTCCTACTTAGTACTTGAAGTCAGTGACCATCAAGAATAGAACGTTATAAGTTCAAGTTATTGCCATGGATGTTCGGGTGCTTATACACAAGGACAATCACGTTACAATCGTTTTATTTTATCTCTAGCCTACAGTCAACCAAGTGGCAAGCACGCGCACGGTCGATCTAGTCATCCCCAATATAATTTCTAAGTTTCCATACCTGGCACGCCCACAACATACGTCCAGATGGTCGTCGGAAGAGGTCAGTGTTGATCTGTAGGGTCAACCCTAGCCACCAACTTGCTTTTGAATTAGGGTGGCAATAACTAAAGCGGAAAGGGTTCGTCACGATAATGACACCTCTATAATTAGGTGGCAGGAGCGAAAGTACGACTTGTGAACTCCACATCGCCAACCGCCAGGGAAAAGAATCTATAATCTGACCAGGATACGTAGCTACTCCAACAAACCCACAACTACTTACATGGCCTCCAGAACGTCCCTTCGTCCGTAAGTTGAGATCTGGATTAATGGCAGCAAGTAATAGTATACTTCATGAGCCCAAAGCAAGTCGGTGTGTCAGACGACGACCAGCCATGCGTGGAGAATCACCCAGAAAGATCATTCCATTCGTAGCGTCGGTAGTAAATTACAGCAAGAACAAGCACGAGCTAGCATGTGCATGATTCCATCCATCACGAATGGAAGAAAAAAGAAAGGCTTGTCCGAATGAACTAATGTGATGGGTATGCGAAGCACATATTGCGAATTACATTCATCCAGAGCAATCTATCACAGCATTGTCATAAAGCGCAGAGCAAAGAAGAAATCTAGGAAAAGAACGAATATGAGTAAATGTCGCCCGGATCATAAGTACGACTTGATAACCTCACCTATCATAATAAAGCAAACTCGACGTCCATCTCAAGACGTCCCCAAACCCACTTCGAAGTTCGTAGGAGCGAACACAAACTCCCACAACTCAGCTCCAGATGACTCGAAATCATCGTTATTGCTAGCCAGACCAAAACACCGGCACCGACACGGTCCAACGAAAAATCCATCAGGCGAGTACTTGTTCCCACCCAAACACCACATTCCGAGTCGAGGTCCGGATTCGAGTTCCAATCGTGGATCGTCATAGTCCAGATAATGATGTACCGGGGTGCCAGGGAGTAAGGGCGAGGAAGCCATATGGTGGGAAAGAGCCCCTGATCGAGAAAGCGAATCCAAGTACGAGAGATATGGGATGGCGGAGAGTTCTGTCATAAGCCGGAGTGAGTCGAGGGTTTGAGGGAGCGGTGCGGCGTAAGGCGGAGAGAGATCGCTGGAAGGATCGTCTAGGTATGCGTGGGTGAGCATGAGCATTGATGGACTTTCGGAGTAGAACGGAGGAAAGAAGACAATATACGAGTCCAGCACATAAGGAGACGAAGCACGATACCTGGAGGAGATATATGCGCCTGAATGCAAAGCGAGCAAGTAAATCCTGAGAGACCACCAACGCCCTGATTGCAGCGTACCCGAGGATGGTCGTCGATTCGTGATTCGGTCCGCTCATAGAAATCGAGTGTCAAGCCGCATGATGGAAGTCCTGATCCTGATTCTAGGGCAAAGGTTTGTACATCGGGGCCCAGTTCTACTTTTGTTTTTAGATCGGGGGAAGACGGCGCCGCAGGAGGTGGAGAAGTTGGGGGCAAAGGCGAAGACGCAGTGTGGATGGAGTCAAAAGGGGGGGAAAGGAAACGCGCAGGCGAACTGGGAGCATGGGTGTATGCGCGTTTTATGAGAGTTGAGGGGGGTTTGGAGATGGAGATGGATGAGAAGGCGGTGTTGGAGGTTGAGTCGGAGCTTGGGAGAGTGGAGTCATAGAAAGTCATCGTGGTTACCTCGGAGCATGGCGAACTGGGTCGTTCGAGGCGTGACTGAGTCGAGTCAATCTCAGGGTTTCCTTCCCGCTTCACACCTAGCATTGCGTCCTCCTCGTCTTCCTCGATCTCGCCCTTTACAACAACGGATATGACTGGAGGGGCTCCAATAGCGAGCTCATACGTGCCGGGCGGAATCTTGAATTTCAACTTCTTCGCAACCAGTTTCCGACGATACCACCAACGATTCACCAGATCTGGCTTGAGATTCCTGGCAAGAGACCATGCACGACGGGATGCGGCCGATGGAATACGTTTGTCAGCAGGCCAGATCGCCGAGAGCTCGTCGTAGTGCGCTGATGCTATTGGTTGGAAAGTCAAGTTCGAGTCAGTCCCGTGCTGCGGTTCGGTTTTGATCTTCTTCCTCGTTGGTTTCCGGGAGGATTTCTCTGGAACCGAAAGAGAGTCTGCTGGCTGTCCTGAGAGTCCTTGGGCGTATCGGCCGCCCGGATTGGGTCGGGGACGAGTTTTGACCGATTCAGAGGTCGAGGTATGTGCCGAACTAGCCTGGTTCGCCATATACAAAGCCAGCCGACGAGATGAATGTTTGCCAAACGTCGGCGAGAAAGAGAAAAGAGTGACGCGTCGTGGTCAGGTGACCGATCTAACCGATCACGATGTCATTGTCCTTGAAAATGAAATTGCTGTCTCTCCCACAAACTCTGGACTTCGCTACATAAAAAAACATGCAACGTCTGGATTAATCGAGGAGTTTCATGTATGGGAGAGGAATGCCGCCAATGCTGCAGCTCCATTAAAGCAGAAAAGGTCAAAGGGACGTATATCGGTATCAATAAATCTATGCCTTGCTAACGTTTGGGTCGACCAAAGCTCTGGAGAAACTTACAAGTTTTGATCCTTGGATACTAGACGTATCTCCAGCGATGCAGACAAAATTTTCTTTACCCTTGATACACTATTAGCTTGTGATTTTCTATCATGGCTCTTTCCGTCCACCCCCCACACGCTACTGCGAATTACGAGATCGATACTCGCTCGCTGCTCGACTGCCTCGGGCCATCAACGTGGGTTTGGACCACTGGATGCGCCACAAGACCACCGCTGACGGAAGTCTCACCGATATTTGCAACGTTGCGCTCCCCTAATGCAATGTGCGTTATTGTACATCTTGCCCATTTTTTTTCTTGATGATCGCTACAACACAAGTCCCAACTCTGGTCAAGATCAATGATATACATCGTGTTGGCAGCCCGATAGTAACGCTGGAACTTGAGATTCTTCGGTGCAAATCGTCTTCCCATTCTGAACATGTACGTGCCATCTATGAATGCCCCACCAATATACCTCTAAAACACTTGTATTACTTCATCACGCCCCTCTATGCAGTGCAAATACCAGCACAGAATGTTCCAGTCAAATTCATATCGATAGGCCCCACCGGCGGGGCCCAGACATTTTGCTTCGCCACGAATTATAGCCAACATCTTTCAAGTTTGAGGCAAAACATACGATCATTATAATAGCGTCATGAATATAAGTATCCTCCACCACTCCCTCTTGTGGCGGAGGCAGAATTTTGGGTCCCGCCTGTGTGTCTTTCCTGTGGGTGGGGCCTATCGATATGAATTTGACTGTCAAACACTCGGAATTTCCGGCCCCCCAATGTTTCCAGGTCCCACGAGAATTTCAAAATGAACTCTACAGTAACAGTCCAACCACCCAGTGTGATCAACAAACGTTCGAATGTTCGAAAGTTGCGAGCTTCGAATATGGTGTAATGAATTAATCGATCATGATGTGTGCGTACGTACATATGTGCGATACGGCCGCATGTTCCTTCAGCTTCCTTTGTTCTCCGATGATCAAGGGATGACAAAGCATCAGGGTGCCTGAGTTTATCCCGACTAAGTAGTAAGTTCGCTGATGCATGATGCATTAATGCATTATGCATTAATGATTCCCTTCTTCGGCTCCGGTCTCAATAGTCTGAGTTCTTGTGCTTGGATGGTGGCCTGCTCTCTCAACTTCTCTCTCCAGCCATGCGCCGGTTGTATGTGAATCAAGCCAACAATATTTCGCATTCACGGGAATGACGTCCTGTAGTGGGGAATCTTGATCAGTGATGCGTTTTATGTCCGAATGTCGAGGAGGCTATGTGATTTGGTGATCTCGTGACTGCCAATGTGCCTTGAAACGATAGAAATCTTTTCGGTATCCATCTGTCATCCACTAGCGCGCTAATTAGAGGGTTTCTGTGAGGCTTCCCTTCACAACCCATGATGGAATTTTAAATATGGTAGGTACAAGTCATGCTACAGGAATGGGATTCCAGTGAGAGACTTTCAATGGTCAGCAGACTCATTGACTCTTCCATTTCACTGGGTTGAGACGAAAACCTATGCATGAGTTATGGTACGAGTCACTCTGTCAGTAAGTGCATAGCCACGCAATTTCTCTTTGACTTTTGACACACGGCTCACCTGACAGTCTGGCTTGGCAGGACATCAACATCAACAAGTCAGGTCTTGGCGCGTTTGCAGGGTTAGGGGTCTTTTTGAAAGGATAAAATGCGCGACACCTTGGTCGTCTTATTTCAACCTCACCCATAAATTACCGGTGTGAACATTCTCGTTTCCGATAGTATGTTTGGCCTCAAAGTCGTAGTTGCCCTTGCCCCACTATTTCTTTCGCAAGCCTTGCCTTCCATGGCTGCAGGTCTTCAAGTCCCGCGCGGCGAGTCTGCCACAGTAATTTCTGCGCTGCTTCGCCATGCAAAAGGCACGCGTTCTGTAGCCGGGGATATCCACATCCGTCAAACCACTTGTCCGGCTGGGAGTTTCGAGTGTTCAGATGGTATGGTTTTTCTTCCAAAGTCATGCACCATAGACCATAACGAGTCTTTCGCTTTCCTCTCTTAGGTAAAGGCTGTTGTGATATCGGCTACGATTGCGTCGTTATCAATGGGTTGGCTGGCTGTTGTCGAACTGGGTCAACTTGTGGTGGAGATCCAGTTTGCCAAGACCCTACCGACAACTTATGCCCTGGAGCAGAATTCTGTTGTCGTGAGTCTGCAATACAAGAAATCGTTCACGCTATAACCTCATTTAAACCCTGCAGCCCCTGGCGATCAATGCTTCAGCGATTTCACATGTGGCAGTGGGGGTGGAGGCGGAGGGTCTACCTCGACCTCGACGAGCCAGCGCCCTACCTCGGCTGTGGTGCCGTCGACATCCAGTGTTCTCGCGCCTTCCGCTTCCGTGACGCAGCAGACGTCTTCTGTCGGCCCCGCTCTTGTACCTACCACGTCCAGCACACGGTAACTATCACGTCTTGCCGTACCATCTGACAGAACTTAATTTTCCAATCCCTTTGCTTAGCAGTGTCACCACCTCGGCAAACGTCGTCTCTTCGACAGGCGTCGGTTCTACAACGACACCCAATGGTATCACAAATGGTGCAACATTAGCAGCGTCGCATTCACTTGTAGTTTGCGCTGCCTTTGTCGTGGCCCTTCTACCTCTCTGAATGGGGCAATTCCCCTCATCTTCGGACTTATTATGCCTCATGACTGTTCCTGCAGGCCCATACATAGGTACTGCATGATTGTCTTGGTTCCGTTATAGTTTACATACCCTTTGTCCTGGTATCTAATGGACGAGTAACATGACTCAACTTGCTAACGGATATGTATGTCTAAGTAATCGTTCAAAGGGACGAATTCATCCTTCCAAGGTAGCTGATTCCTGAACCTTGCTCGACAGCCATAGCCCACTCCTTGGAGGACACAAGGGGACGTCCCTCTGCCTCCCAAACTCTTGCTAACCAACCAGCCGCATTACTCCATGGCGAATACGAGGTAGGAATGTGTAATATTGACACTATACAGCCATTCGCCTCTGCTTCACGTTGAAGAGCAATGACTGGGCCCATCTGCATCCGCTTCCCACCTGGCTCACCCACCTCCCGTATTCCGTTCCGCCACCCCAGATTCTTAGCGATGGCAAGAGCGAGCTCCCTCTTTCGTATTCTATTCTTCAGATCTGAGAATAGCTTGCTGCGTTCCACATCAGAGAGAGGTTTGAAACCCCTTGCAGGACCGTAGATGATCGTCCAGCAGCGACCAATTACGGATTTCTCGCTTGGGATGGACGGTGGCATGAAATATAAAAGATTGGCGGAGATATCTAGGAGTTCTGCTTCATCTGTATCTGACAATTTCCTTGGCGTTTCGTCTGGTGCGAGCTGGAACAGTGGAGTATCTGAACGCCAGTGGTGCGCAGAAGCGGAATGGATAGAGGCTTGATTGCTTGGTGGGGAAGGTGGAACACATTTCAGTTGGTGGAACGGGGTGGTGGCTGATATTAGGGAGGCGAAAGGGAGGCGGTGAGGTCCGTCTCGGCATGGATGGAACGTAAGGCTTGTGAATTGGTAAGTCCGTCCGACGTCGTCCCTGAATCTGTGAATCCAATCCACGACATCTTGGAGCCTACGTCGTGGTTGGAGTTCGATGGGGTGGACCATCTTCCCAGGACCAAAATCGTGGTCTTTTTGTGGGTAGCGGAAAGAACCGCTGTTATCCAGTTTGCCAGGACAGGGCGCCCTTATGCTAAATTCGCTAGCATGTTCAGCAAGAAGGGCGTTGGTGAAAAAACCGCCTCGGCACTCGCCAGAATCGGATACAGCGATCGAGAGCGCCTCTTCATCTGGTCCGGTAGCAGCCAGAAGGGTCCAGTGGTCACTCGTCCAGCTACCTGAATAACAGGCTGTAATTATTACCAAGACATCTCCCTTAGCCTGGCCCACACTTTGTTCGAGCTCCTCCTTTTGAATTGAGACATTCTGCCTCCCACCACCACCGACAGTGAAAGAACCGTCATTCTCACCATGTCCTACCAGCACTATCACCAGAGTTTCTCCAGCAGAGAGCATGTCGGATTTCTTTGTCACTTCAATTAGAAACTTTACAGCGAGGCCATGGGGCTCAGCTGATAGGAGTGTCTCGAACGGTGGAGGGTCAAACTCGATTCGGTCGCAAGCCGGGTCTCCTAGGAGAAAGCCTCTTTCGCTCCTGATTGGCGTACCACACAACCATACACTCTTGTCATCACGGGCACCAATCAATTCGCGAATAGCGACAAAGTCCATTCCCATCCAATGATCGTCATTGGAAGTAGAAAAGTCCTGTATATCATATGTTCCAAGCAAGCCGCAGACATAGACAGTGCGTGGGCGACAAAACCGAGACATAAGGCGGCTAGCCTTAGAAAGGAGCGAGGGCTTCGACGATGACATGGTCGAGTATAAGAGAAAGAAAGGGGGAGAGTGGGGCTGACCCAGAGAGAGCAGGACATGTGACCTCGGGTTGTGCCAAATTAGTAGAGTCACGAATTCTGCAACCAGCCAGGAGTGATTCTAGTTCATCACGTTGGGGCGACGACCGTGTTCACGGTCGATCCTCTCCTTGTCGCCCCAGCAGATACCCTTCCCGTTGCAATTCCCTCACCGTAGACGAGGATCGACCTCCCTGTATCTGGACGCCTCCGTCAACATTTTGTCTACAAAACTACCCATCACTAAGTACTTGGGGTCGTCAAAATATCTTCCAACACCAGTCCGGCGTAGCAAGGGCTTAAGTGCTTTCGTGTTGCTGGACTCGATGTGGCAGTGATCAACCGGAAAGGATTCGACATCGATCGGCTGTATGATTGCCTTTTCGTCAATCTATCATGATAACTACAATTGTTTCTCCGAGATAGTAAAGAAAAGGAACTCCGGGAGGTGGGAGATTATAACGATGGTGTGAGGAAGAAAAGGGAGAGGGAGAGGGGAAGGGACAATCGGGAGCGTAGTGTTAACTCTACTCCTCCAGAGGTGATTACGATCGGGAATGTCTCCAACGGAGTTTTACCCTAGTCTCGCTTCTCCAATTCAAGTGCCTCCGCCCACCGCTATATTCGAGAAGAGGCTCGATCTCAATCCTCGCCCACGTCCTGTGTGATAGGCCGATGACGACACAACGCACCAAGATGAAACGTTGTTCAGCAGCACCACATGTGAGGCGAGCCCATCACCCCCACAGCGCCACCAGCGGTGACGTTCGCACAATCACAACTGGTTTTGTTCCTGCTCCGGCTCACCGCCCACATCCCCTCACAGTCTGCCCCTTCTGCAAGACCTAGTCAAAGCCCAAGTCTAATAATGCTCGCCCACATCCGCGGTTGGACCCTTTTTTTGACGGCCGTAAATACCACTTCACCCCCTTCGCCGCCTTTTACCCACTGCCACGGCAATCACGGCCATGACCAGAACCACAACGTCAGTACCGGGTCACTTCCAACCCCAATGCTGTATTCCCCTACGAAGGCTGCTCAGACGACAAAGATGGAGCTCGAACGCTGAGATCTCCAGGTCGAGCGTCTTGAATGTGATAGACGCTAGTCCCTTGATCGAGAGTATGAAGAAAGACGAGAGAAAGAATGAGAATGAGCGGAACACGACGAGGACAAGGTATGATTCTAACGCATTCTTTCTTTCTTCTCTTCTTTATCCAACCACGCATACATTCATCTAGCGAAAATCGGATGCCGATGTTCCACGCTCCGAACTACACTCCCCACCCTCCGCGAAGAGCTTGCTGACCTCCAAGACGCCCACTCCTCCTTGCAACGCACATCCACACCGAACCATCACGTCCCAGAAAACCAAAATCATCACCATGGAGCACCAGTCCTCTCCTCGAATATGAGTTCTCCCAGGCCCACCAGATCACCTCGGAGCGAGCTCCAGGGACAGTTTTAAGACATCACCGCTGCTCAGAGTTCCGCCAAGGCAGGGCATGGGAACAAGGGGAAAGTTAGTATGAACGTCGTGGGGGGCGAACTTGCTAGCGAAATACCGCGCCTGGAGTCAGCCAACGTCAAACTAAGTGCCGAAGTGACGGTTTTGAGGGAGTATTGAGGCCATGAAGGAGGAGAAGCGGGGGTCGGATAGGAAGACGTTGGAGAAGTTGAGGGAAAAGGTCGTTAAGCTCGAACTGGTAGACGGGCACGTGAAGCCTGGTAATTTTTTTTCATCCCTTCCCTCCCATTCGCTAACGAACCTCTCCCCAAGGGCCAAGCACAACAACACTGCCTAACCCCTCTCCGCCCTCCAAAACCCCAATCTCAATGACCAAGCACGTCTCCGATCTCCGTCTAACCTATGCCCTGCTGCTCGACGAACACGGCGCCACAATTACTCTCGTGCGTCGTTGGGAAACTGAAGTGGTCGACCTCGAGCGAGAGAGAACGAAGCACGGCAAATTGTCCAGACACTCGAAGGGGACGTGCATCCGTTGAAAGAAAAATGTCGGAAATCTTAGCGGGCCACGTGCGTCATCAAGCTGCACTTTTAATTCTCATAGACGCTTATCATACCGAACGTTGACAGGCGAGAAACCGTTCAATCGAGCGGAAATTGGCAATGTCACGAACCACGAAAGCAGGCCGCAGAGATTCGAACAATTCGAAATGCTCTTTCAAGAATACAAACACCCCAATGAAGTGTTGACAGCGGAGATCATTAGGCGAGGACTCTTCGTAGGACACGGTCGGACCCGGGATGCCCTGCTTTCTGACATCGAGGATGTCCATCGGGAAAAGCTCTAGAAGGTACGTCCGTTATCGCGCCTGGTTTCTGTTATCCCTCCTAACTACAACTTTGACCCTTGTAGACCTCGAATCGGCCCAATCAACAACCCAATCCCGCCTCCACAAGATTGAATCCCTCGAACCAACCCTCTTCGACCTCGGCGACGAGATCGGGGCGGGTCGACACGTTCCTCCCAGTGTACGTGTGCTTACCACACCCCTCAACAGCCACAATCCCATGTTCTGGTGCCCCCTTTGCTGGACCTGCACAGATTTAAAGGAGGACATGGAAGCCTACTTTGGAGTTGAGGACTTTGGCGAGCCCAAAAGCGAGTCAGAAGAAGGAATAGCGGCGGAAGCTGACATTGAGCAGGAAGGGTTATTGTTGGGGACTTGGAGGGCGACTTTGCCGAGCAGCAGTGCATGCTTGTGGAAGAGATGGAGGTGATGGATGTGAAGAAGTATCTACAAGAGTGGGGAGGACAAGGATGGGATGTTCAGCACCAGATACCAATGGTTCAGTTAGCCAAACAATATGGTAGTCGCACAATGATAACGCGAGTTTCACCTTGTGCACTCATCATCCCTCGTCCGTTGCGCGAGCCGGCAACTATCCATCGCCTATATGGAGGGGTCTAACGATGAACTACTCCGCTTATGTACTGGCTTGCTCACTTCCCAGCGTGCTTCTCCACCCAACGATAGCTTTCCCTCCAATGCTGATCCTTCGTCTGCTTTGCCTGCTCCCAAGGAGATCGACGAGCTGAAGGCTGCAGTGACTCAAGAGTTACCATTGCGCCGGATCCATTCTCCCGATGATTCTACTTCGTTCACGCAAAGATTTAAGAAACACCTAGACTCGACCGTGGGTGCGCCACCCATGTCAGCAAACCCGCTTCCCGAACACAAGGTAACGGACACAATTCTACAGTCAGGAAAGTGGTTGAAACCTACATAGGGATATGTGGACTATGGCATATAGGTATCGTAGGCATGTAGGTTGTGAGCGATCCCTCACCATCGTAGGGCTCGCATAGAGTTGGGAGCCCCAGCAGCTCTGCAGCCCAGGGCTGGCTTCCTAAGATATGTTCGCTGGCAATTTAGACCGCATGCCTGAGCAGGGGGAGCTTGCTCAGCACACATCGTTCAGTACTCCAATGAGATTATACGGTCGATTCGAGGTGAAGACTGCGGGCCGTTAGGAAATGGATGGGTTGCAAATTAAACATGCCAGAATGTTGTGATTGTGGGGGGGTTTCGAGGCGAGAGAAATCAGGGGGCGCTTGAGTAGAGGAAGAAACGCAGAAGTGGAGGTAGTGAAAGCGCGCGATAGTGGAGTGCTGATGTTCGTGTTCTGGCAGCCACACTGATCTGGGCGTCAGATTGCAGACAAGCACAAACTCCGATTCACGGAATTCTGCCTTTCTTAAACAAACAACATGAATTATTATCTTCCTCCGGACCCCATTGAAGGTCCTAAGCAACCCTATGACCGTGATAGGCAGCCAGCTCACGAAGCGTTAACAGATACCCAACTTGAAGCCCAAGGATCGCCCATCCAGGCCGCTTTTACCCACGGATGTGATGGGAAACGTCATGCGATGTGTTTGTTTATAGACAATGACAAGTTGCAACCATGGCCGCTGCCCCCCACCTAACAAAATCGAGGCACTATTCTCTTGGAACCCTCCTTGTCTGAACCCTGACCAAGAAAACGCTATCCTCCACTTGTCCACCTTCATTCTATGATAAACATTTTTCTCAGGACTTAGTTCTTCGGGAGGTGGAGCGTCTTCCATCCCTCGTCCAGGCTCTCGCCAACAATGTTGACATAGCACTTCACGGCGCTTCAGGCACCCTCCCCCCTCTGATGATCATGGTTTTATCACAGCCCAACGACGGAGAGCCGATTTTTACAATCAAACCACTGCCAAATATTGCTCACTCTTGGCTTCTACGCTCGTTTTGCACCCTACCGTTTCATTTTTGCAATTGACCAGTCTATTGTCCTGGACGCAATCTGTTGATTCCTCAGGTTATGCGATTATGGACAGGGTGCTCCTTTTCTTAGGAGACAGTGGTTCTGAGACGATAGAAGCGATACGAGCTGACATTGTGAAAGGAATGGAGGGCGATAAACGTCGCATCATTGAGGAAATGAGGGAGTCCGAGTCACCGTTGGCTACGTGGGAGATAAAGCGTCTTAGTGCCGGTCCCGTTGAAGTGATGACTGCGGTTCCTAACCTGGGCAAGTTTTCTTGGACGTTCTGCAAGGGTTTTCATGCACCCCAACAGTGCCGGCACCCCACATTTCAAAATATGATCCATACGGCTGCTCATGCGACAAACGACATGACGTCGGCGTCAAGATTCCCAATGGCTGCCAAACTTGACAAGCCATTATCGTCACCTTCAAGAAGCAGCTGACGGCATTCACTACATTTCATAATGACCTTCAAATCACACTCCAGTTTTGCTAGGTTGGGGGTTGCACATGGGGGCAGGGTACGCCCAGTCCAACTCGATTTTAAATTGGACTGTTCAGTTGTCAAACACAGTCATATTTATCACCGTATAATGCCATTTACAGATTTCCGCTCTCAAAAGATTAACAACAGCATCCACACAGAGAGGCTCAAGCCCGAGAGACAAGGTAATATATAATAAACAAAACCTAGGAGTGTATTAGGGAGAGGATGAGCACCCCAGCGGCAGAACGAACACCATCAAACGTACGGTTCTTCTCGGCCCGCCTGGTGTACCCCGCCTTCCATGCATCAATGAAGTCAATGATTATTATTGGTATCAAGTGATAAGCGCGTGTCATCTGTAAAATCGTTGAAGAGCCTGAAGATTTAGACAAGGGATGCAAAGTACCATGCATTCGAACACAGCAAACACCTTGTCAACCACAAAAAACCACAGTGCGGAAATCATGAGACCTATGATCAACAAACCCAGGGCTGGAATGAAAGCCCAAGGAGCGTTCTTCTGCTCGGTAAGATAAAGTATTGGGGCGACTAATGCAACGCCGAGAGGAAAGGCCATAATGACAGGACGTAATACGTAGAAACCAACCACCACGGGAAGTGCCAAGAAACCTAGGGCTATCAAGAAATTAGACAATGCAAGACTGATGTACCAACAGTCTCACCAGAACATACCACACCAGATGAAAGATATAACAGATCAACAGTGAGGTCCTTGTGGAAGAACCATATCATCACCGGCGGTTGGACACTTTCCCAATGACCTAGCCACCATAATCTTCGCATATGTCAGGCGACGTTGGCATGAGATATAAGAAGCGTGGATAGACGTACATCGTACCCAGGATGATGACTAACACCCCGTCTAGCCATGTCACAATGACCTTGCGTTCTTCCAATGACTTTGTAAGCTTTACCGATCCAAAGGTCACCATAACTGCCGTCCAGAGCAGCCGGTATCCCGTCACTTTGGCCAAAAGAAGGGGCTTGGTGGATGCTGCATGAGGCTGAGCGCTGGCCATATCGTGTTATGATAGTAGATTTCATCTGTGAGCGACTGGAGGGAACTTACCGCTCGAGGTCAGCGTCCATCGCCACGTGCGCCTGTGGTGAGCTTCTGATGGTTGGAAAATACGTGGAAGAACATTGGAGAGACCCCAGAAGGCACACTTGGGTGCCGAGAAGTACCAAAGTCCGAGTCAGGCATGACCATATAATGTTTGTCCAGTGTCCGCCCGCTGTCACGTCAGCAGTAACATGATGGCAACGAGCTAAATTCCATCAACAACCGCATGTCAAAAACCCTTGTGGATTCCCTGCAGAGATAAGAACGTGAAGAATTGCGAGGAATGTTGGAAATACAAACCGAACGTGCGTTGATTTAGTATTGTATTACCAACCCTCTCGGCCTCTACGGTCACCTTTTCGAATACATATAAATACCATAGATTATCTGTTGCATCATCATCTCAGTCCGTTCTACATTGACTGAGGTGAGTTACGTGTTATTGGACTACTTACTACGAACAATATAGTCCGTTCTACGGATATTAGATAGCTCGTCAAGCACGAATGCGGTTGGCTTGAATGGACGAGGGGATGTTAATGAATCAATACCTGTGTCTACTGTCACCGTCACCGTCAACTACCAAGATTTATGATAAAGCGAAGAGAAAAGCAAAGCCGCGGTATACGCATGCTCCCTCCGCAACGCCACTAGGCCGCAAGAATCATGACGCCAAACATCGATCATCGATCACCTACTTGCCACTTCTTACCCACCCCAAATCACTCTGCCCACTATTAAACCCACTCTGCGACCACCCGGATGTCCGCCTGATCCTCCCCCCCTCCCCCCCTCCGCTCCCCAACCACTCTCCTTGTCTCTGTCCCTATCTCCATTTCTCTCTCTATCCCTATCCCTGTCCCTCTCCCCGTACCAAGGAGAAGCAAGGGTATTACCCCTCCTGATCACAACTACGCGTCTTCCCCCACCCTGACCCCGACCTCCGATCGAGCCCTGAAGACGAAGAGGATGAAGGAGGGGGCGGAGGTTTCGGGTGATTGTGGTGGCGCAGGCGGCTGCATCATCTGTCCCATCAATACGGCATCGAAAGGCGTCACTGGGGATCGTACGGAAGGGTAAGAGCCGCTGGTGCTGCTCCCGAACGTGAATGTCTGCCCTGGCGGAGGGAGTTGTGGGATTGGTATGGCGGTAGCGTTGGCATTGGGGTTGGGGTTGTTGGATGAGAACGAAGCAGTTTGGGCTTGGGCTTGGGTTCGAAAGGAATAGGAGTCGAAGGGACTGATGGCAATAGGCTCGCTTTCGCTGCCGGGGACAACGGGTGAGTGGGTTTCTTGACCTTGGCCTTGACGTTGTCGCGGCTATCCTCTGCCTCGACCGTGCGTTTCCCCTTTCCCTGGTACCAGCAGAAGGAGTATTAGTCCCGCCGCTCCCCTGCCCTGATAACCTCCAACATCGTCTTCGCGACCTTGTCATTCATCCTGATATCCGCATGAACGTCCACCCTCATCTCGCCAACGGCAGCCGCAAGCTGCGCCCTCCCCACCCTATCATCATGTACGGCCACCATCATCACAAACTCCACTGGGGTTCTTGAACACTTTTTGTCGAGGACGAGTTCGGAGAAGGCCTTGAAATCATCTTGGACTTTGTGTTGGAAGGACGGAGGGAACCTTTCGTCCTCGTCGAGCCAGTTTTCAAGCTTGACGATCGAGCCGGCAGTTTTCATGGTGGGGGAGTAGGATTCCATGCAGAAGACGGCCTGGGCTGCAGTCTCATTCGAGTGCTTCCCTGGCGGGAGCGCCTCCTTCTTTGAGGTGCTTGGCTTGGAGCTCGTGGACGAACCCGGCGCGGGGGGTGCTGATGACTTGGAGCTTTTTGCGAGCGGAGGGTAAGAGGTGTTATCGGGAAGATGAAGGGGATTAGAAATGGTGGATCGTCCACTGACCTGCGGGAGTGACTGCCATTCTGAGTTGGACGCACTGTGGGGCGAATGTTAGACACGGAGTTGAGACGATGGAGTTGGGTTGTTACTTGGAAGATCTCGCGCTCGTCGCTGTCCGTGATGTCGTAATACTCGATGCAGACGATTTGCCCGTTCGCAAAGAGGCACCGGTATTTCTCCGGGAGGAGCTTCTTGGGTCGCCTCGTCTTGCTCGATTCTCTCTTTGGACTTCCTTGTACTAGAGCCGCTCCCCGGTTAATCTAGATGGGTTTGGGGTGGCTGATGGTCAGGGATCCTTGTCTGTCATGGACGGGGGTGATGAATTAGCGTGAAGTTGCGCATATAGGAAGGATAGGGTATCACATTAGAACATGTTTTGAAGGGGATGACATACCAAGCAAATGGGACCGTGAAGACGCGTCATCAGCATCATGAACGAAGGGAAAGGGATCGAGCCACAAGCCTGTGGCTTGATCCCATTGATGTCGAACGAGTTCACGGCTGGAAAGAACTCAGAGTTCGGAGATAAACGATGTTCAACAAAGTGATTTGTCGTCATTCCGTCGAGTGTCTTTTTTTTATCATGAGTGGTGACCAATCCACTACCCGTCATGGTAGCTTCTCTCTCCGAACGACAGGAACTAAACGAGACTCTTTGGCAGCCAAACTAGAACGCGGTACGGAGTCAAGTACTATAGCCCATGCAAATCTCGAATGACAACTCCTGGCCGCTCAGACGACAAAGATGGAGATCGAAACAAAGCTCCGAGAGCGGGATCTCCAAGCCGAGCGGCTTAAAGGATCGCAGATCAAGAATCTGAAGAAAGACGAGAGAAAGAACAAGAAAGAGCGGAACATGACGAGGAAAAGGTATGATTATAACGCAATTCTTCCATTCTTCCTTGCTTTGTCTAACCCACGCATTCATTCATGTAGCGAAAATCAGACACCGAGCTGCGTACCCTCCTAACCACACTCTCCACCCTCCATGAAGAGCTCGCCGACCTCCAGGATGCCCACTCCTCCTTGCAACGGACATCCACACAAACAATTGCGTCCCAGAAACACCAAATTACCACCCTGACGCATCAGGCATCTCTCCTCGAAGACGGGCAGATCGCCTCGGAGCGCAGTCACACCATTTCCGAGCTCCAAGGACAGCTATCAGACCTCACCGCTGCCCAGGGTTCCCTCCCCTACGCCGACGCAGAACAGGAGAAGAAAGAGAGGGAGAGTATGAACGTCGTGAGGGACGAACTCCATCGCCAGGCAGGGTATCTCCGCACCCTGGAGTCGACGAACGTCAAGCTGAGGGACGACGAAGTGACGGTCTTGAGGGAATGGCAGATGGGTATCGGGGTGTCGAAGGAGGAGAAGCGGGGGTTGGAGACGAAGGTGAGGCTGTTGGAGGAGTTGAAGGAAAAGGTCGTTAGGCTCGAGACGGAAGTTAGGGCAGGTAGACGGGAACATAAAGCTTGGTAAGTTACTGGGTTTCCCTTCGGACGTTCGCTGACGAACCTCTTCCCCAGGGCCAAGAACAACAACGCCGAAAACACCTCTTCTCTGGCCTCCAAAACTCTCATATCAATAACAAAATACCTCTCCGAGCTCCACCTAACCCATGCCCAGCTGCTAGAAGAATACGGTGCCACGACCGCTCTCCTGCGCCGTCGAGAAGCTGAAGTGGTCGACCTCGAGCGGAGAGAGGACGAAGCTCGGCAAACGGTCGAGATGCTCGAAGCGGATGTGCGTGCGTTGAAAGAAAGGGTTGGAAGGCGAGACCAGGGGGGCCATCTTAGCGGAACGAGAGGCCGGATTTTTGCAGTTTCTAGCGGTACGTCATCACCAACGTGAACTTCAGTTCTCATCATATCGAACGTTGACAGGCGAGTTTTACTGCCGAAGAATCTTCTAATCAAGCTGACATCGGCAGCGACACGATCGCCGAACCAAAACCCAAAGAATACGACAACTCGAAACGCTCCTCCAAGAATATAAACACACCAATGAAGTACTGACCGAGTCGACGGGACTCTCTCTTCGTCTCTAGGACACGAGGCCCTGATCGTAGAGCTGCGACCATGTACGTTTTGTCGAACACAAGAGCTTGTGAGCGGAATGGCATGCAAGTCTATGGATTGCCTTGCGTTCACGCTTTCTTTTTGTTCAGAAGTCGACCGGGGCCAAAGTCGGGACTCAATATCCTCAAATATTAGTATGGTGAAAGAAAACGCTCAGAAAAGTATATAAGACATTATAGGAGTCATGTAAGCATGCTAGGGACATTGCCTACGATGCTGTGGCTGAGGGTTTTATAAATTATAAGACAGAAAGGACGCTAAAATACTGTGGTTAACTTTGATAGTTCCAGTTTCTGATCGAGATCTCACAAAGTTCACGGGTGAACTGATCACCTGGGGCCGACATGGCAAATGCCCGCTCCGCCATCCTCACCTCCACCCCTTCCCCATCATCCTGCAACCAGAATGTGCGCACCATGTTGCCCATGACGAGATATCCTCGCAGACTTTCTTCCCGCTGAGGCAGATTCGCTGCTTGTTCCATATAAGCTTCCATTTGTTCCTCTGCCTTTGCTTCAGTGTCATTGTTTCGCTTGACTTCCACCACACAGACGATATCATGGTCACGGTCTATTCCCGGCTGTGGCGTCACCTTGACAGTCACGAAGTCAGGGAACTGTTTGAAGTATTCTACGCCGGCTACCATACCTAGAGTTTACAATTTGTCTAAAGGGAACTATTTGAGGCACTAACCAAGATCCCTCGACTCATGAAAAGCGCCAGTAGAACCAATCGACACATTTGCTAGATCCTCGGCAAATTCGCTGTCGTTCATAGCTCTACGAAATATGGCTTGAGGAATGAACATATATCGCCGTCTAGTTGGAAATATTGATGTGAGGAATGAGGATATTGGGCCATAGAGCTGATTCTCGTAATGGATATCGGACTCCACGGTCCTTAAGAGGAGCAAGAATAGTCCCCCAACAAGTCACACCTGGTGACCCTGCAATTATGGTTGAAGTTTCTGGACGATTATGGTGATCAAGGGTCCTTCTGGTTTAGAAAGTAATTACCACATTTAGAAGGAGACAATACAGTTGGGCTTGGACTGGACACAAGTGATGAAGAGCGATGCTGGTATTTTGATGCCATAGAGTTCAGATTGAATCTGAAAAGTGGCCAGCTTCAGAGCCACCTCCGAGATCAACAGCACATCCAGGACAACTTAGTAAAACTCGGCTCAGCTTGGCGCTGGTTTTCACTGGGCATCATCTTTCTCTGCTCATACGAAGTTCGTCATGGTGGCAAAGTGCAGCATTCAATGTTGATTCAAGATTGATTCAGAGGTAACGGTTGTCGCATGGTTGTGTCTCACGGATTTCACAATTGTGTTAGTACATGTCGTATTCCAAGTCAACAAAATATACATGGTGTCAAGAAAGCATTGCAAAACTATCCGAATTCATCTCATACCATCCTTGTGCCAACATACTCCGACATCCATGATGTATGATTGGATTCGCGACTCAATCGCTCCAGGGGTCGCATGTACTGAATATTGCGGTCTCGATCATTGGGTGGCGGCATAGTCACCTTGAGGAGAGTATCGAACTGATCTACTATTTTTGCTGTCTGAAGGATGCCATAAACATTCGAAGAGGCGCCCCGAACAGATATCGAGTAACGGTTGTAGGAGTCAGCCAACTGACGGGCTGCTGCCACCTTCTGCTTCAGCTTTTTGATCATTGCCTCCGTCATTTGCTGCTGGTTCTGAGAGCGTTCCAATTCATCCAACGCCGTACGATGTTCGCGGGTACGCTGCAAAAATAAACCGGGAGTCAAGGGTTCAGACACCGCCGTCTTGGCCTTCGAACGGGTCTCCTGATATTTGGACTCGTTGCCAAGTTCCATGAGCAGTGCAAGGTAGGGAAGAGGTTGACGGAGATCGCGGGGGATACCGAGTGGACGTATCGCAGGTTCTGCCTTTTTGTCTCCAGCAACTTTATATTTAACCTGCCCGACAACCGCCGACAGACAAGAGGGTTCAAATATCGCTTCCGCAGCAACAGGACCCATATACATGGGAATTAAAAAATCGAT
This sequence comes from Tricholoma terreum, assembly GCA_003316345.1. Lineage (NCBI taxonomy): Eukaryota > Fungi > Basidiomycota > Agaricomycetes > Agaricales > Tricholomataceae > Tricholoma > Tricholoma terreum. Next base: position 26,352 of record QFEU01012508.1, read on the forward strand.
CGATTCTTGGGTGAAACAGCATTGCAGCGCTGCACCACGAGCCCATAAATTCGCAAGCAGCTGCCTGTGAAATTTTCAAATCGGCGGATACAGGTGACAAATTGAACATTGATACCTACAGATCTGGGATCTCGGGCATCGGGTCTCTGGTTACGATCCAATGGGTGAAGTTCACATATGCATCACCAAAGGCGCCGTCGAAAGCCGGCCGATTGGACGACGCCCATTGGAAGTCGCCAAAAAGAGTGTCGAGAAGGTGCAGGAGCCGAACAGGTATCAGGAGATTCGGACGGCCATTTTCAAATGGGGAGGCAAAGTCACGGGCAATTACGAGAAGCGTACGCGCACCCAGTTCGCCGAGAACACCTTTTTCGACCAGTCCTGCACTGCAAAGGTCGTGACTAAGAGTATGCAAGACGGGCGCCCACAGATGCGATCCATGGTACATTAAAAAGGCACTGCCCAACGCGAGGATTGGTTCGGATGGTGAGTGGGTGTAGAATATTTCATGGTTATCAGAGAAACCTGTCAGCAATCTCATATGATGCGCGACACTCCGATCGGCAAGTTCCACAGCTTCAGAACCGGCTAGCACAGGATCAAGGCACAGACGCTGCGAGAGGACAGCAAAGACATGTTCCACTGAGTTTGCAGAGAAAATTTCTCCATTGACAAGTTTCAATGCAGCAAGGTCAACCATCTCGCCGGCCTTTTCCTCGGGTAGCTGGGCATTCCACCTTGTTCAAGTATGAGTAATCGCCAATGAAGAAGGGGGCGCACATACAGAGGACGTCCATAATTCGATTGGTGCTTGATGGTTTGTAGGTCGCCCATGCGGACTTGCACTTTTGCTCCAAAGCTAGCAACCGCTTGCTGATCAAACCCAAGAGCGATATAAGGCGGTACCAAACACGTAAGTTCTTCCCTGAGGCGCAAAGAGAGCGCTGCACTCCCGTCAATTACATGTTCAGGAGGGAAAGAAGGTGCTGACCATGACCAGGAGCAGGACTATAATAAGAAATGTCTGACTTGGTTCCCATGAAAACGAACAGTATTTTTGTTAACGATGCCTGGCTGCGGAGGAGGCGTAAAAGGATCCAGAAACATAAACCGAGCTCATGAGCTTCGTCGAAGTATATCACGCAGATATCGCCACCATTAATGGTGGAAAGGAATTTCGTGAGGTCTTGTACTGGTCGCTCAATAATGGACTGATAAAGTTGCTGAGCGAATTCGGTAATATCAACCTCGGTGGCTGCGTTATCTGCACCCCTACGAGGGCTCGGCTGAGTTACTTGTGCTTGTGGTCGCTTTTTCAACTACGAGATCCATGAGAGAGTGAAGCGGAAAAAAGGACGACACGACTTACGTCATTTGCACGATTGATCACTTTCGCGAAAAACTGGTCTCTACCTGAACGCTCGCCCCTCGGCTCCATGAGGTTATGCCAATAGGAGAGTAATTCCAATTTGTCCCTTCTTTTCTCCTTTTCAGCGTCCTGCAATAGTTCAAGCGTAGTCTCATGTGCAGCCGCAACGAAGCAGGCGATGGCTGCATGTGCACTGAGACTCAGGTCATTGTCTTTGGACAAAGGTTTAAAATATTCGACGACCTCGAGATCCGGAGGTGGAAATCCTGGGTCGTTTGGCCCACGAAGGCAGATTGGGAGCGTAAATATTTGTTTACCGACCTGCAGAAAACGTTACGCCATTGTGATAATCAACGTCGGAGCTGAACCGAACCTACCTCCGTTAGCATACGCGATTTGCCCGTTCCAGAACTTTGAAGGACGGGTATAGCCTTCGCATAGATTGGTTTTCCAGAATAGAAATCCATGGCACCAACACTCCTGAGATATTTAAGGAAAGCCGTCACTGCATCCCCATAATAGGGTGTTCCGTAGGCCTTTGTGAGTCCTGCCGAAGGTTGTCAGACGTCATTAAAACAGCGGAAGAAACTTGGTACTTCGGCGAATGTGGAGCCTATGGTACAACATGTTATTCATATAGCGTCGAACAGTTGGGAGCAGGTACCTTTCTCCCTCAGAGAAAACTCGGCCAAAACGAGAATTCGAAGATGATTTCCAAAGCTTAGCTGCAGGGGTTATTAATGGATTGTGTGGGCCCTTGAATAAACGATATAGAACGTACGATAAGCAGCTAATTGGGTCCAGTCGCCTGACCTCACAGCAGTCCGTACTGCGTTCCGCAATTCGTCTAATTCGCTCCGTTCTGCGTCCTGCACAACTTGTTGTAGTTCGTCTTTCCCAACAACTTTATTCTTCAACCTTGTCTCCAACAACTCAGAAACCAAAATGTGAAAAACATTGCTAAGCAGGTCCGTCCACTGGGATGAATCATCCCCGGCAACAACAGGTCCTATGATCCGAGAGAGGGTGGCCATCCGCTCATTGATAGTGGCCCGTTCATCTTGCGACAGAGGTAACGAAGGGTATGGTTTGGTTGCCCGGGTGGATGGGCGGTCAACGTCCATGTTGTTGCCATCCATCGTATAGGAAGTGGTTCGATCGGCTCGTTACTGGTCAGATAGACGACATATGTCATGTTGTACTAAGTGGGTACGTACATACACACAAACATGACACAAACAGTGGGTACAGCCCGCTGAATTCTGCAGATGAGATGATTACATAAAGACACTGGCAAGAGAAGGCCACAGGTACAGTCATGTCTCAGCAGTATTTTTCAATATTTGTGATGTTACAGAAATACAATAATATATGGCACCGTCTGTGCAAGACGATTCACTTGTTGGAGCATTGTACAAGGAATACCCCAGCTTTTGTCATGTCCTGGCATTACCATTCCTCAATGCAGATGATGTTGTAGAAATACAGAGTAAATTAATAATGTTGGGTACTGCCTGTGTGGGACCACTCACTTGTTGGAGCATTGTACAAGGAATACCCCAACTCTTGTCATATTCCAACAGTACCATTTCTCAATGTGGGTGATGTTGTGGGGGTGCAGAGGCAATTAATAATATATGGCACATCCTGTGGAAGACCAATCACTTGCTGGAGTATTGCACAGGAAATAGAGCAAATTAATAATATATGGCACTGCCTGCGGAAGACCATTTACTTGTTAGAGCATTTTACAAGAAATACCTCAGTTCTTGTCATATTTCAACAATACCATTCCTCAATGTAGGTGATGTTGTAGAAATACAGAACAAATTGAAAATATGGGGTACTGCCTATGCAAGACAGTTTACTTGTTGGAGAATCATACAAGAAATACCCCAGCTCTTGTCATATTCCAACAGCACCATTCCTCAATATAGGTGATGTTGTAGAAATACAGAGTAAAATAAAAATATGGGGTACTGCCTGTGCAAGACCATTTACTAGTTGGAGCATTGTGCAAGAAATACCCCAGTCCTTGTCATATTTCAACAATACCATTCTCAACATAGGTGATGTAAAATGCAGAGCATATTAATTGCACTGCCAGTACAATATGTTGGGGTAGTTGGGGTATCGTACAAGAAATACCCCAACTCTTGTCATATTCCAACAGTCCCATTTCTCAATGTGGGTGATGTTCTAGAAATGCAGGGGGAATTTATAATATATGGCCCTGCCTGCGGAAGACCAATCACTTGCTGGAGTACTGTACAGGGAATACAGAGCAAATTAATAATATATGGCACTGCCTGCACAAGACCATCTACTTGTTAGAGCTTTTTACAAGAAATACCCCAGTTCTTGTCATATTTCAACAATACCATTTCAATGTAGGTGATGTTGTAGAAATACAGAGCAAATTAAAAATATGGGGTACTGCCTATGCAACACCATGCAATTGTTGGAGCATTGTACAACAGATACCCCAGCTTTTGTCATATTCCAACAGCACCATTTATCAATGTAGGTGATGTTGTAGAAATACAGAGCAAATTAAAAATATGGGGTATTGCCTATGCAAGACCATTTACTTGTTGGTGCACTGTACAAGAAATACCCCAGCCCGTGTCATATTCCAACAGTACTGTTTCTCAATGTCAGTGATGTTGTAGAAATACAGAGCAAATTAATAATATGTGATACTGCCTATGCAAGACCATTTA
>QFEU01012531.1:0-12174 GCA_003316345.1 Tricholoma terreum
GGAAGACTGGGCTGTGTATGTGGCCGGTCATGCGGTCCGGCTTTGGACTTCACCCTGTCCGGATATTTACTGTTCCGGAGCAATACATTGTAATTTGGGATTCCTGCCAAAATGTCATATTATCATTTGTGCCATTGCCTGGGACTTATGTAGACCCCAAGTCTCCACACAACCAGAAAACCGGGCCGCGCATGTGGCCAGTTATGCGGTCCAGCTATGGACTTCACCCTGTCTGGATATTTACATTTCCGGAGCAATACATTGTAATTTGGGATCCTGCCAAAATGTCTTATTATCATGTGTGGTATTGCCTGTGACTTATGTAGAGACCCCAAGTCTTCACACAACCGGAAAACCGGGCTGCATATGTGGCCGGTGATGCGGTCCGGCTATGGACTTCACCCTGTCCGGATATTTACATTTCCGGAGCAATACATTGTAATTTGGTATTCCTGCCAAAATGTCTTATTATCATTTGTGCCATTTCCTGGGACTTATGTAGAGACCCCAAGTGTTCTCACGACTGGAGGACCGGGCCGCACATGTTTCCTGTCATGTGGACCAGATTTGGGCTTCTCTCGCCAGATCCACAGTCCAGTCACACTGCCGACACGCTGCCGAGCGTGCCGAGCCTGTGGGACTGTTGTGCGCTTCCCAGGACCGTGCCTCCGTGATGGCCCTGGCTCGGGCATCACCGGGGCCACACGTACCCTCCATTTTTCGCTTGCTTCCCTCCCTTTAGCAACGTAAAACGTTGCTCACCGTTAATTGCTGCAGGTCCAGCAGTCCCGAAGCGTCGTCGATCGAGCTCGCCCTCTCGAGCCTCGTCGATCTCGCTGACGGCCGGGAGCTATGGCCGTCCTTGGCACGATCGGACGGCCTTGCCAGCAAGACAGTCCCCACTTGTGGACTCGTCGTGCTCGCACTCTTGGTGGTGGCCGCTCTGTCTGTCGTGCACAACATGCCGCGCTCCGAGAAGCCCCCGTCCCCTCGCAAGACTCGACAGATCGGGTCTGAGCCACTCCCGTTCCCCGGAAAGCTCATGGATGGGAAGTATGATGTCCAATACCTTGACCTGTTGAGTTTTCGTGCCGTTTCCCCCCACTTCCGTTGCATTGACACCCCCTCTCCCTCTTTCCAGGAAGCAACCGAAGAAGATCCTCACCACCTGGTGCGACGAGTTCAAGCTCCCCCGATCTGGGAACGTTTCAAAGTTGACGGCGCACCTCATTGGGTTCAGCAACGATCGGGAACACTGGGAGGAGCGGTAAGGCATTCATACTGTCGTTTTCTGCATGCACACGCTCACCCTCCCCTCCAGCCTCACAACTGGCGCACGTCGTAAGCACCGAGGGCCCCAACCCGGCCACAAGAAGACGCTCGCAAAAAAATCCAGCAAGCGACGCGAACAGCTGTTTGACCCTGCAGTGGAGCCATCCAGCGCTATGGTGCTGCATGCTCTCCTGACGGAGGCATCGAGAGATCATCGAACAGAGGAGGAGATCGAGGCCGTGCAGCCCTGGGTAAGTATATGTTCTCAGATTTTGTGATTGATGCACTTGCTGACTGACCATCATTTACCAGGCTCTCGACATCGTCACCCGCTTCCCGTACCGTCCACGAGAGGAACGTCTTGCCGCCGCTGCTCCACCAGCTCAGCGGGGCCTGGTGGTCCCGTCTACCCTCGCTGCGGTACGTCCCTCCCGTCATTTATTCTTGCCAAGCGGTGTGTTGCTGATCCCAGTTCTCGATCCAGCCTTCAGTGGAGCTGGCAGAGCTGCGGGCTGTCATCACATCAAAGCTCGACGCGTTGCTCCAGGCACAGGCATCCCAGGTTCCCTTTGTGCTGCCTCCTCTCGCCGCAATGCCATTTGGACCTGGCAACATCTTCAACACATCCCAGGTGTTTGAGCATGGTGTCTGTGATTCACCGCTGGCATCCTGTGCTGTAACCCAAGCCCCAGCATTGCCCACTGATCTGACCGTCGACATCCAGCCTGTCCATCATCATCATCAAGCGACGACGCGCACACTCGTTCTTGGCAATGGATCGCACCTCACCTTCACGGAAGAGGATGTTCCCGATCCACCCACTACGACCTTCACTGACAACATCCCCCGTCTGAACCAGGTGTGGGACGACACGAGCATCCACTGGGCTCAGGACTCGGTGCTCAAGATCCTTGGGCATCCGATCCCCATTGCCCGCTGGCCTGAAGTCTACAAGCGGTGGAAGCAGGGCAATTGGGACGTGATCAAGTCGAATTATGTTGACTGGAAGGTGTGTGGGGATTTGTGCATCCCCACTCCCCCCCCCCTCTAACTCTTTTATTTTTTACAGGCTGTTGTCGAGCGGTACCAGCAGGGTACTCCAGGTGACTTTTGGGCAGAGTTCACGGACATCAAGGGCAGGTATCTTTTGTATACAGCGATTGCCGCATGCCTCACTGCACAACGTGTCGAGCAGAATGTGGCTCTCGCCAAACGTGCAAGGACCCAGTATGGTGACACCTTCAACTCGGTGTTCTCGTACCGCAAGAGCTCCACTCAGTTTGTCATGAAAGACCCAGTGAGGATCGCTATGAAATATCGGCAGCTAAATACAAAGTAGTTTACATATAGAATCCCCGACACACTACACAGTTTACAATAAGTCCAACCAACCTAACTACGACCTTTTCGAGCATATAGCGTGCTAGCATATACTATAGCCTTATTTCTATGCACAATGGCAAGACCGGCCACATGTGGAGCATTGGACTGCAGGTGCCCGATTGGGATTGAGAAAGTCCTCCCTGAGCTCCAGTGGGTTGTCATTCCATGAAATCAGGTACTTGACGATTGTCAAGTTCGAGAAGTCCATGCTCCATCCTCCCCAGTCACAGATCCTTCGGAGTGGCCAGCGGAGATGTGCAGCAAAGTATTGGCAACCTCCACGTCGGAATGAATGTGTGCCATATGGATAGTGATCAATGCCAACATCCAGAAGGTTGTTTCGGAACAGCTCTAAGAACTGCTCTGAAGTCTACATCCAGGAGTGAGTGAGCAGATGAGAAACTGGGACAATATGCAGACTACACACCATTGACATGTCTTTGTCAAGGTCTGCGATGCGATCACCGGAATACATTCGCCGAAAAACATACCCTCTTTGATTCCACTGATCATTAGCCATTCTGCCATAGCACGAACAGGGCAGAGGTGGGCCTTGTCTTTAGGGAGCCTATAGAGGTAGAAAGGCTTGATGTCTGTGCATTTGATCAGACATGGCACACAACTTTGAGTTCCTACCAACCTCCAAACTGATGTGTTTTCCTGAATGGCAGTGTGACCTTCATCTTTGTTGCAGAGATGAACTCAATGTGTTGCATCTGAATCTTTAGCACCTCAGCAAGCACAGGAAGGCAAGGGTGTAAGCAGCTCCCAGCAGACGCCGGGTTCGACCACCACCCCATGCATGGACATCACCCTTCTTGTTGCGGCGGAAGTACCCTGCATTCTTGATATCCCAGTGAGCCGGCTTGTGGTTGAAGTCATACATGTCCATCAGTATATCCTGCCAAAGTATGTTCTATGAGCAGAGAAGGTGGAAAATCATGGAAGCATGAATACAGGTGTAATTGCACGAGCACTGGTTGCTGTTTCGCCTGCTTGAACCTTTCTTCGCCTCAAGCTCACCATGTAGCTGGAGACCGTGTCAGAGACGGAAGGGTTGCCAACCATTTGTCCCGTTATCTCACTCTTGTGCCAAGGCAGTGTCCCTAGTCCATGGAGGCGTCCAAAGCCATAGGTCATTGCAGCTCGCATCTTTTGGGCATGTGCATATGACATTCGGACAGTGGTGGAAGGCTTCTTGGTGCCATCAAGGCCAATTTCATCACATCTGTCCCAAAATGGTAAGATGACAACCAATTTGGGCAAGGGTTTCGCTTACTTGTCCATGATCCAGGCATCAATGTACAGAGGTGCATTTGGATGTGGTGTGGAGCTGAAAAATGTCTCCCCATCCTTAATAAGCCCCCTCTCAACAAGAAAACTGATACATTTGGCCATTTGGCTAAAGTGCTCCAAGTCATGGGCTGCGACAAGAAAGTGACAGGTATGTTATGAACAGACCTTTTGTACTCAGCATCTGTTCCCTCTGTTACTCCTTTTGATGCATTCCTTATGGTGTCATCTACTTGTGAAAACGTAGTGTTCTCAGGCTCCTTCCCGATGTCATCATCATCCTTTGCACCAGAGTCCTCCTCCTCCTCCTCATTAATCTCGACATGAGTGGCACATGGGAGGAGAGCCTCCTGTTCACCCTCATAATCATCTACAATCTCGGCAGTGCTAGGCTGCTCATTCTCGTCATCAGGATTCAATGTTGCAAAGAGACCAGCAAACGCAGGGTTGTCAGACCAGGCTGGATTACCAGGGGGTAGAGATGAAGTCATTCAAGAGCGTGGTGTTGTGGTTGTGGGCAGTAGTACAGATCAATAGCAGGTTAAGAGTCCTCGATGCTCCTATTTAATACAATGGGCACAACTTTAATTTCTGATGAAACCTGCTTCAGATTAGGGGAACATGTGGAGGTGCACTTGCAGCCGAGAGTACGTACACAAGGCCTGGCAATTCATCACGTTAGTGAAGTGAAGGGTGAGGAGGGTGGAAAACAAATGAATTGTTCACCTCTGGCGTCTGTTCATGAGATGGCTCCATGAGGTCAATTACTGGCTGGTCATTAGCGGGAAACATGCACCCATGATGTACCAACTCACCTTCAGGGTCCATTGTGAGGTCAATGACTTCGACAGGACCTGGGATTCATGTTTGTCAAAAGATTTGATGCACGGAACAAAAACCCGCCCACATACAATCATTTTTCAGAGGTTGTAACAGTTGCTCAGGGGCAACAACACTAACAACAGCTAATGGAAGCCATACACGTAAGTGTGGGCAGGCAGTGTTCAACCACTTGTCGACTAAGGTGGCAGTTCTGACAGTGTTCTGTTTTCCAGCCATCCCACGGTCTATCATGTCAACTATTGCATGGTCAACAATGAGTGATGTGCGAATCTCTGGTGCACGGCCGATGGTCGACTTTGATGGCTGTCGCAGATTGTGGACCTCACCCATCATCGTGATGGGTTTGGGTGTCAGGCCTAGGTCAATTGCACGAGCAACTTCAATAAGCTCATACAAGGCGAGACCCGGGAACACTGAGGTAGAAAAGTGGTTGAGGATTCCATGCAGGTCCCCCCACATAAAGTTGTCCTCAGCGAGGCGAGCGAGACGGACCACATCAGGGCCAGTCTTGGATACAACGAGGGGCTCTTTAGACTGTCGGAACTCTGAAGTGACCGGGTTGAGATACAGTTGAATTATTTCAATGTCGGGGAAGTCTGATGGTATGGATTGCGCAAGAAAGGGGCGACATTTTGGCAATAACCGCGAGCAGTTCGTTCGGAGCTCACAGGCAATTCCCTCACGCCATGCAGCAAGGAAAGCGGCAAGTTTTCCCTGTGGCACATAGTTATTGATCCCATTTACAAGGGTACGCCCATACCCAGCATGAGCAAGACCAAGGGCCGTGGAAATTCCACAACCATGCAGCCCACTCTAACAGGGCATTGAACATTCAGGATAATAATAATAATAATCTAAACTTACCGAATAGTCTCCGCCAACAAGCAGCACAACCAGTAAGAGGTCGGGCAACTCGAGCTGAATCTTTGGGTGGGTGCAGATATCGTGAGCTCTGTATACAACAACTGCAAAATCCTCGCTGCGTTCAGCCAAAGGACTACAAACCCCAATTAGTCATCAGAGTTAACAGCACTAGCAAATTGCAACTCACGTCCGAAGAACTGTTGTTGCACCAAATATGATCGCATCAGAATCCTCGGTGAGAACAGCGTCAACAATTTGTGATTTGTTTAGCCAAGCGAGTTCCGCTTCAGCCTCTCCAGGGGCCTGCCACCCAGTTTAATATCGCTCCGAAACCATGCTGAGCATGTACTTACATCTGCCCAAGCAAATCCAAAGCCGTCGAGCATTTCCTTCATGCTCTGGGTTATCCAGTGGTGGTTCCCTCGCACTTGCTTGCCTCGTTTGGTTTTCGGTCAACTGGCTCCATCAAAGATAAAAAGAGGGGCGATTGGCAACTGGAAGAGACGTGTACACCAGACAAACAAGGTTGCTAGCTCAGGATTCTTCGTATGCCCATGGCGGTAAGATGCACAAAAGATCCATCCACTGCAGAACATTGTCAGTCACCATGAGCCAGGCTAGGGAGATGCTGATAACCTAGCATCAACGCCCACACGGAACACGCGCACACCTCCAGAATTTGCCATGAAGCCCTCAGTGACAGCTAGCTTGTGGAGAGAGATCTCATTCGCAGCAGGAGAAAGAATCTGTAAAAAGAGCAGCCTCAGCATAGCAAACAAATGGCAACCAAGACGAGAACATACATTCCAAAGCCCTGGGACACCCATGCTGGTTCAAACGACGGAATAGGAGCAGTTGCAACAACAATGACCTTCTGCAGGTCATGTGATAACACTCTGCATAAATCTGGATGGAGTGCAATGAATCAACGAGGTTGAACTGGAGAAAAACGGGGACCCAACAGAGCAGAGACATGAAAGATCCCACCACACGACCAAAAGCGATTGCAGCCATTGTGATGGCACAGAAACACGAAAGACATTCCTCCATGTCCCATCAGCAATCAACATGAAAGAAGCTGAAGAAATGGTGGTGATGCTCTTAACGCGAAGGTAACAGCGATGGAAACACGAAGATAGCAAAGGAAGTAAAAGAAATCAGTAGCGATGTTCTTAACACGAAGGTGACAATGACAGAAGCACAAAAGACATTCCTCCACGTCCCATCCACAATCAACATGAAGGAAGAAAAAGAAATTGGTAGCGATACTCTATGATACTCTTAACGTGAAGGTGATCAATGACAGAAGCACGAAAGACATTCCTCCATGTCCCATCAGTAATTAACGTGAAGGGAGCAGAAGGAACTAGAGTGGTGCTCAGGCTGCACATCCACAATGACCCTCATGACACTCAGAAAGATCATGAGGAAAGGGCTGCATTGACGAGAGGGAGTGTGTTGATGAGAGGGGGTGTGTTGACGAGAGGGATAGTGTTGACGAGGGGGGACAGTGGGGATGGGGTGGACAAAGAACGCCATGGCAGGAAGGTGGAAGATAAACGAAACCACATGCCAAATATGATGCAGGGTAAACCGAACTGTAATCGGACAGGAACTGTGGTTTTTTCGAAGGGACTGTGGTTTTTTCGCCCTGTGGGGCCTTCTACTAAAACTTCGCGGACAGGATGGAGGGTTTGAGGGGGGTCCGAAGAACTCTCGCTCCTCAAAAACCACAGTCCCATCTTCACACACCACAGTCCGTCACACCGTGCAGATATCACAGGTCGGCTAAATGCAGGAACAGGGAGATAAGGGAGATCAGCATTTTCGGCTCCCAGATTGGCAGGACACGTACTCGGGCCCTAATGCATGCAACATGTGGGGCGATTCATAACATTGGTGCGCCCGTCTTCGAGTCGTTCCCCCCTCCTCTCTATCCAGAACTCGGACCTCTTTCAACACCTGTATGCCACCCCTCAACCTCGTTGAAAGCCGGCCCTCACTTCTCCCATCCTCCATGGCGAATGGGTGAGTGAAATGTCGTTTGCGGTCTCTGTGCGGCTCCTCCTCTCCTGTGCGGGCTGCGAGCTGTGGGACGCCGCCGCCGTACTCGCTAGTCGCATTGAGTTTTTGTCGTTTGTTTGTTTTCATTGTTGATTCCCGATCCGTCTCGATCCGATCGCCCTTCCCTGCCGAGCACAGCCGAGGGGGTCACGTTTCGTGACTGGTTTTGGTACTGTGGTCTTCAGGTGTCGCAACTCTACTTCACCCTGTCCGGATATTTACATTTCCAGAGCAATATATTGGAATTCTGTATCTCTGCTACAATGTCATTTTTTCATTTGTGCTAGTGCCTGTGACTTATGTAGAGACCGGAAGTGTTCACACAACCGGAGAACCAGGTTGTGTATGTAACCGGTCAGGTAGACCAGCTTTGGGCTTCACCCTGTCTGGATATTTACATTTCCGGAGCAATACATTGTAATTTGGTATTCCTGCCAAAATGTCTTATTATCATTTGTTCTATTGTCTGTGACTTATGTAGGGACCCCAAGCATTTACACAACCAGAGAACCGGACTGCACATGTGGCCGGTCATGTGGACAGGCTTTGGGCCTCACCCTGTCCAGATATTTACATTTCCGGAGCAATATATTCTAATTCTGTATCTCAGCCAAAATATCTTATTGTCATTTGTGCTATTGCCTGTGACTTATATAAAGACTGCAAGGGTTCACACGACCGGAGAACCCAGCCGGATATGTTGCCGGTTCTGCAGACTGGCTTCCAGCTTCACCCTGTCCAGATATTTACATTTCCGGAGCACTATAATCTAATTCTGTATATTAGCCAAAATGTCTTATTCCCATTTGGGCTATTGCCTGTGACTTATATAGAGACCGCAAGCATTCACATGACCGGAGGACCAGGCCATGTATGTTGTCGGTTATGTGGTCTGGCTTTGGGCTTCACCCTGTCCAGATCTTTACATTTCCAGAGCAATATATTCTAATGCTGTATATCTGCCACAATGTCTTATCATCATTTGTGCTATTGCCGGTCCCTTATATAAAGCCCGCAAGCATTCACACACCTGGAGAACCTGGCCGCATATGTTTCCAGTTATGTGAACTGGCTTCCGGCTTCACCCTGTCTGGATAGTTACATTTCCAGAGCAATATATTGTAATTATGTCCCCCCGCCAACATGTCATCTTATTAGCCAGACCCATGTTTTCTGGCCAGACTGCTTTCATGTTGTCCAGGGTGTGAACTCATCCAGTCAAATATCCCCAATCTGCTGAGCATTGGCCCATCCATCAAAATTGTCTATATCATGGCCTATGAGCCCACTTGGCTGGCCCATCATACTGGTGCAAAATATATCATAGGCTGGTCCATGGCACATGGGCCAAATCTACTATAGGCTCTGGTGGCTGGCAATGGACAAAGCAAGGCCCCTCCTTGCATTTGAGGCGACAGAGGGGTGGTGGTGGCTGGTGGTGGACGAGAGGAGGCCCCTCTTCATATATGAGGCGACAGAGGGGCAGTCGTGGCTGGCAATGGACAAAACAAGGCCCCTCCTCGTGTTTGAGGCAACGTAGGGGTCATGGTAGCTGGTGGTGGACAAGAGGAGGCCCCTCCTTGCGCATGAGGCAATGAAGGGGCAGTGGTGGCTGGTGGTGGACAAAACAAGGCCCCTCCTCACATCTGAGGCGACGGAGGGGCAGCCGTGGCTGGCAATGGACAAAACAAGGCCCCTCCTCCCATTTGAGGCAACGGAGGGGTGGCAGTAGCTGGCAGTGGACAAAATGAGGCCCCTCCTCACATATGAGGCAACGGAGGGGTGGTGGTAGATGGCAGTGGACTTGAGGAGGCCCCTCCTTGCATCTGAGGTGACAGAGGGGCAGTCATGGCTGGTGGTGGACAAAACAAGGCCTCTCCTCACATTTGAGGCGATAGAGGGGTTGTGAGTTGCCTAGAATAGAAGCAGAAACCCCCTGCTTGTGTTTGGAACGAGAGGGGGTCGTCATTGTCATCATAGTCACCTAAAACTGAATAAGAAACCCCTTTGCTCACATTTGTAGTGAGGGAGGGGTCGTGATGGTGGTTGTTGCCCAGAGGTAGCCAGTTTTGATGTGTCATCAGTAAATCAATGAGGTCAGATGATCACTCACCTGACCAAAATGCCAGTACCGGCATACCCCCAAATACCTGTAACACCGTAGAAAAGGGTACGGTATTGCCTGGGTATGCCAATCCAGTAACTGTACCTATACCCGAGCATACCTGTGTCATGCCTTAGATGCAAGTTGCTGTCTGATCTTAGACTAGCTTCAACATCACAAAAATCACTTTGGCTCTGAGGATTTTCCAGGTGAACTTGATGTTCCCAGGCTTTGTTTGGTGGACCAGGCATGACCAAGATACTCTGGCATGCTCTGAGATGCCCTGGAACATTCATTTAACTACTTAGAACCTCAGGTCAACAGAAAATCTATGAAAACTAGTGTTGTTGTTCAATACTGATATAATACACATTAAAAACTCATTGCTGGTTCTTAAGAGCACCACACCATCAGAGTGGGCAAGATCAGTATAATGTGTAATAACAATGTAAGGGGTAGCAAAGCTGGCCCCCATTTTTGTATTCTTGAACTGGTGAAAACAAATTCCTCACCCTCATCCTTGCAGCCCCCATCCCCATGTTCATCCTCCTGCCATTCATTTGGTGGTGGAATGTTTGTAAACCTTGAGAATGTCATCCTCAAAACCTGCAGTCACCCCATGGGTCTCAAGTGGTTTCAGTTCAGGTATTATGTATTATAATCTATATACTTATGGAACATGTCTACTGGTACTGAATAAAGGTCATGATCCCCTCCACTTGCTTTTGGGGCAAGGGAGGGGTGATGGCAGCTGGTGGTGGACAAGACAAGCCCCCTGCTCACATTTGGGGTGATGGAGGGGGCAGTGGTGGGTGGTGGTGGGTGAGATGAGGCCTCTCCTCATGTTTGGGGCAACAGAGGGTGGTGGTGGGGGGTAATGGGTGAGACAAGGCCCTCCTCACATTTGGGGCAATGGAATGGTTGTGGTGGATGGTGGTGGGTGAGACAAGTCCCCTGCTTGTGTTTGGGGCAACAGGGAGGCAGTGGTGGCTGGTGGTGGGTGAGATGAGGCCCTTTCTCGTGTTTGGGGTGATGGAGGGGTGGTGGTGAGTGGTGGAGGGCAAGACAAGCCCCCTCCTTGTGTTTGGGGCGACAGAGGGGTGGTGGTGGGTGGTGGTGGGCAAGAAGAGCACCCCACATGTGTTTTACATGATGGAGGGGTGGTGGTGGGTGGTGGTGGGTGAGACAAGGCCCCTCCTTGTGTTTGGGATGATGGAGGGGTGGTGGTGGGTAGTGGTGGGCAAGAAGAGCCCCCCACTCATGTTTCATGCAACGGAGGGGTGGTGGTGGGTGGTGATGGGGGAGACGAGGCCCCTCCTCGTGTTTGGGGTGATGGAGGGGTGGTGGTGGGCAAGAAGAGCCTCCTGCTCGTGTTTCATGTGATGGAGGGGTGGTGGTGAGTGGTGGTGGGTGAGACGAGACCCCTCCTCACATTTGGGGTAACAGAGGGGTGGTGGTAGGCAAGAAGAGCCCTCTGCTCGCATTTCACATGATGGAGGGGTGGTGGTGGCCATTCGTGAATGAAACGAGCACCCTGCTCATGTTTGAGGCAACAGAGGGGGTGCTAATGGTGGCTGTTGACCAGAACAAAAGAATAACCCCTCCACTTGCTTTTGGAGCAAGGGAGAGGGTGGCAGCAGTGGGTGTTGACTAGACTGATAAGAGGAAACCCTCTGCTTGCATTTGGAGTGAGGGAGGGGTTGGTGGTGGTCATAGTTGAGAAGGCATAGGACAGATTAATGTGTTATCACTCAATCAGAAGGTGGGAAAGTATATCTGCAATGAGATATTTTCACATGGTTGGACTTAATGATTTCAACTTCAATTTTTCAAGCACTAAGAGTCTTTCCTTGTTTTATTTCTTGTTTTTCTTAATCAACTAACTGTATTTCTTTATTTTGTAGGTTATGAACTGCTACCAATGACAGATGCTGACATGAATGAAGCCACCCCCTCCTCCCCATTCAAATGGGATATGAGGGCTGTGTCATGCCCCGATCTTTTAGCTGCAGAAATGTGTCGGAAAACCCACAGCTAATGCAAGTGGAGCATTCACAAAAGGTCAAGTTCGCATTTGGAACACACAGCCTCACACAGCAATGCAGTGCGACTTGACATGGAGAAAGAACTTGATGGAAGTTTCTAGGCCTCAGGGAACCCGCATGTTCACTGAGTTTTCTGACTAAAGAATGACTAAGTCAGAACTGTAGTATACTCTAGATTATTATAGAACCATTTGTAGTAGTATTTAAGCCCTCATATTAGGTGGGGCTTCTCTAGTTTGAATATCAACTAAAGTTCGATTAAAGTAACACTTCAAGTCCAACCCAGTCTTGACTAAGGTCTTGACT
>QFEU01012570.1:0-14118 GCA_003316345.1 Tricholoma terreum
CATGGACTCCGGCGTTGGGAGAAATGGTACTAAAGATTGATGGGAAATTCAAGGTATGTGTGTCCACTCTGTGTGTCCGTGTTGTGAGAAAGTTAATGTGGCGCTACTGGTCGCCACAGAAAATCACATCGTTGTTGCTCAAAGAGCTCGATGGATTTGCGCGGAATGGTATCAAGGATGAGCTGGCATCCCTTGATCCTCTGCTGAGGAACATCAAGGGCGACGAGGAGTAATCTCAGAAGCACTTGAATGCGTCGCGCAAATGTCAATCCACGTACAATTGGCACATTGGTGAGGTCAAGCTCGCGTTCGAATTTTTCTCATGTTTATCTGACAATCATCATAGTACTTTGGACTACTTTCCTATCTCTTGTAGGACTGATGCCTCAGTCTGACAGCTGGGGGACTGCTTATCACTGCTTATCATGACCCTTCGTTGGTACGCGGGAAGAGTGATATCATCCTGCTCAAGATATGGTCTTTGAAACAAGTGAAAGTGACGGATGGGGACAAGTCTCGCATATCTAGCTAGGCTACTTATGATAGGTGATCATCAGTCATCTATCTTTGGGATCTGTGGGGTAAACTGCAGTAAACTATGGTTAGTCAACCCCGGAGTTTCTGCTTCTTTCGAAGGACTTGATGAGTTGTCGTTGTCATCATGTTCATCCCCTTCACAGTATAGGGCAATACAAATCATTCAGGTGGCTTTACATTTACAAAAAGGTGTAGTCCTATTGGTCGACGCAGTAAATCGTATGAGTCTCGATGCCTGAACTTCACTCGACCAGCTGAGTCTCGTGGGTGGCGCTAGTTCATCCGCAGTTGCAGGCGTTAGTCGCGCAGCCACAGCTGAGGGGAACATGAGTTAGCAGCCGTTGGCAGCAGAGGAGCGAAATGTGCTACTCACGCTTCGTTGCAGCTGCAGCTGCTGCCACCGCAGGCGTTGTTGACGGGGACACTCTGTAGACGAGAAACAGGCATCAGTGCTGGGCAGACATGGCAAAGGGCTTTGTGAGACGAGGACTGACGGTGTACATGTCAAAGGTTGGGTTGAGTGGTTGGGTTGTAAGGCAAATGTATGTGTGGGTTCGAGCCTGGAGGGTGGCCCCAGCTCAGCCCCTCTTTTATGCATTGTACGCCCTCAAGGCTTCCATATTCGTCCAGATTTCTTCACCCAGATGTATGATATGCAGTGGGGCCAGGAACTTTGGCATGAAAAACTCCGAAGAAACAGTGCCTGCGATCTTTCAATCACTGATTGGCACACGTTTGTTGAGCTCATGTGAGACAGTCCAGTACACCGAGAGGAGATAATTTACTGTCATCGCCAATCCTAGCGGGCTTGCTTGAAGCAAAGAGCCTGGGGATTGACCACATCCAGTCACCAGTGTCCTCACGCAACTGGCGCCGCGACCGCTGATACCTTCGATGTATTCGCAGTATTTTGTTCACCAGCGATTAATGACTGGAAGGCCTGAAGGGGCTTAGAGGAGTATACTTCAGGAGAACGGATCGACTCGGGAGGATAGTACGGCACATGACCATTCTCCCGTTGCCACCATCTAGGTCGGGCTTGCTTCAACAGGCTGGTAACCTGTGCGCACCCATGTGGATCACTCACATGCACAACATTCTCGTTTCAGCTTTTTCTCCGTCAGTGATTTTCTTGCATCGAAACTGCAAGATGAGACTCGAACCCCAACGGCGACTATGACATTCTTGATTTGTCCTTATTCGATTCTTTTTTAGTCACCCTAAAGTATGCTCTGCAAACTCACCCCGGCTCGCTGTTTATAGACAAAACTCCAGTACCATATGCTTTGTGCTGTTCAACTCAGGGCCGCTTGACCCAATGACGTACGCGTCAAATGCGCCTCAGTTACATAAGAGTCATCGACGAGCTGGAAACAGAAATGGAGAGATGACACTAAATTTAGGGGAGTGGTCTTATCTTCGGGTTTCCTTCGAAACCCCACACATGCCGTATGAAACAGGAGAACAAAAGGATGACCAGAGGGGGAACATGCGAGCCGAGAAAATCAGCAGGTGACTACACATGCGTTGAACATGAGTTAGAGATTGTAGATAGTAGTACTTGACTGAGTCGTAAAATAAGAATTGTGACTCGACATACCCCGTGTAACGGGTCTATTTATTCCGTAATGTCGCTCGTGTAATGCTCATCTCCTCCCCGTTTAATTCTTATCTCGTGCAGATTCCCGCTTTTGGTGGCGCGGCGTCGGACGGTCCCTTCATCGGTTTGCCTCCGATTAAGTCCTTTCGTCTCCTTTGCACTCTTCTATCTCAACCTGATGTCTAATACAACTTCACACAAAACACCGCCGTTCCTCCCCACGGGCTCTTGGCATCGAAATCGAAGATTCGTCCCGTAGATTAGACCGCCTGTCATGGGAGAGACTTTATCTGATAACATGACATACACGGGGCAGCAAGCGTGCCTTTCAAGCGCCACGAGACTCTCGCTATTGACTTTTGGTCATCTTCAATCGCACTGAATGTTGACTTCAGTTTATAGCCGACATCTGACCTGCGGTACCATTTGAATCATCCACAGCCATTATGTGGCATGTTTTGAGAGGTTTTGAGGGATACTATTTAGCCTTTCACAGTTATCTATCACGATGTATCTCAGTGCTGCACAGATATCGGGTCAATCTAGAGCCTATCGTGGCATCGACAGTATTTGGTGTTCTAGAAGTCCTGAGAGAACTGAAAGACTTTCTGATGCATGTCGGACACAAGAGTGAGTTGCCAGTCAAGCAGAAAAATTGCTCTCACTGAGGAGTTCGGAATTAAAATACTTACGTACAAGACACGACTCTTTACGCAAGGAGGTTCGGGCATTACATATGTAAAGACAATCAGATTCGGGTACATACACCCCAGACACGTTTTCATGGAGTGGACAATCCGATCACAATATCACTCAGGCAACGACGCAATATTTGGTCTTGTTGTTTTGTGGTGGAACAGTAAGTTATAGGATCTGTCAATGAGCGTTACACTATTAAAGATAGAGACGTGGTACCGGTCCTGCTTGCTGCCTGAAGTAATAATAATAACATGTTCTCTTGAAGCGCTCGTTTCGATCATAGGAATGAAAACCTTTTTTGTGCATGGAGGAGTTTGAAAGTCGTGAACCTTGTTGTTCAAAACTGTGCAGCATCCCGGAACGATGCAGCCAGCGAACGCTGGATATCATCCGTATCAGTTTCCATATTATTCACCCCCAGGTTCGTCTCACCCATTCTTGCAGAGCCCAGCTGACACCCAGCATAGTCCCGCATGATCATGAACTTAAAAAACAATATCTGGCACTCTTACCCCCTCAGCAGATCATCGAGATATGCTTGACATTTGAGATTCATGTCCCCCCATACGTCAAGAGTACTGTATGGCCACTTGACATCAATGCCGCTATCGTGGCCTTGCGCAAATCCACGCCTACCCATGGTGAAAGTAGCCCCAAACCCGATGTACATCCTGCCATGGGCTCCCTGAACAACACTGCAGAAGTATCTCCTTCGGACGAGCCGGTTAAAAAGCCGGATGAACCTCAACCACCTGACAAGTCAGCGTCTAATGCCTCGGAACCTCAGTCTGTCAACAGACAAACTCCAACGTCACAGCCTCCCTATCCTCATCAACCCTACGGATTCCAGCAACCCCAATCTAGTTACCCGCATGCAGCTTACTATGGACATCCCCCTGCAGGATTTCCTCCCTACCCCTCATATCCTTATCAGCCATTCCCTCCCCACCACCCACCACCTCCGCCTGCATCACAGTCTATCACCAGCGCACCTCTCCACCATCCTCATGCCCCACAACCACAGGACTCTTTTCGAGAACAGCCATCTGCGGACGACTTGCCCAGTTATGAAGAGATGATCGTTGAAGCACTCACCGAGTGCGGGGACTCTGAGGGCTGCCCGCCAAAGGAACTGTTTACATGGATGGCGTCGAGATATCCTCTGCAATCTAATTTTAGACCCTCCGCGAGCCAGGCTCTGCAGAAAGCGTTCAAGCGAGGTCGGTTCGAAAAAAGCAGAGGTGGTAAATATCGTCTCAACGCCACATGGGAAGGAGGCAATGTAAGCCTCGACGATTTTCTCTTTCCCGCATTCTTCCAATATTCATCAATTTCAAACTCTAGACTTCACGCAGAACAACACGCCGTCCGCAAACCCATACACGAAACCAGGCTATAGCAAGCACGAATCTAGCGCCGCAATCTTCTCCCTTTACCCATGCCCCCCTCGTTCATCACCCAAAATTCTCTCCCAGCCCCTCGGCCCTACCCCAACCCCAATCCCAACCCCACCAACCTTCACCTTTTGGGCTCCCATACCCTCCTTTACCAGGGTACCCTGCCCAACCACCCTCTTCTGCCGCCGAGGCACAATTCTTACATATCAACGTCGACACCGACGCCGATGCAACCCCGGCAAACGCATACGAAGCCGCGCAACACATCCTGCAGGCCATCAACTTTGGTGAACTATTAAAGATGTCGAAAGAGGAGGATGAACCGTCCGTCTGCACTAATTTGGAGACGCCAGCTATTGCGCCTCCGATACTTGTTACTGCACCACCGTCGATGATGGATGCACCGGGCGTGCATCATCGCGCAGAGTTGCAGGCAATGTTGGCGTTATTGGCGGCGCAGCTTGCGGAGGTTGCGCATGCAGACGAGGACGATGGGGTTATGGTGATGGACAACGAGCTTTCGGTTGCTGTAGTTGGTAAAGCACCACCACCACCACCTGTCACGTTGAATGTCCCCGATCCTGGGCGCCAGGAGGAAGAGGAAGAGGATAGCGACGAGGATATGGAGGAGGTGATTTAGTATGACTTTTTACATTTGGGATCTACATGTATGGCTGGTTAATGGATTTACTCGTGTTCGTTCTAACTGGAACTTCAGAGTGTATGTAGCACGATGTCATGGGGCGACATGGAATGTCCAACTTAGGAAGACTACCATGGGCACGTCTCTTGCCATTGCATCACTGCAGACAATCAATATGTTTTCGATGGAGACATTCAGTCAATATCCAGTTGGATATTGAATAACCCTTTCTGGAAGATCTTGACCACAAACGCCAACACAGTACGCCGGCCTAGGCATGTCATATCAAATCAAGGAGCGAAGGACAATACGACATCAGCACTTGACGCTCCATTGCTGACAAGCCCGAGGGTGTTACGGTAAAATGACAGCTGGTGGGTTTGAAAAAAAGTCACCAGACTAGATATCACGTCTATACTTGTCGTCAGAGCGTGCCTTGTTCAAGCTCAATGTAAATGATTGGCAGAACTCGTGCCGACAGAGAATGTTCCATTACAAGATGTATCTGGTGAGCTTCCCCGTTCCGCTAAGGGCCGAACGATCCCTGGTCACGAAGCGGAGACATCCGTTTTCATTCTAGTTTCCCGCTGTCATACATAGACCGGTGATTTGATGAACCAAGTTAAATATGCAGTCATGTGTATTCAGCAAGACGTGTTCCCGCGAAGATACGCACGTCAATGACGTGTTTCGCGCATCTATGATTGCCTCCAAGAGTTTCGATTTGTCATTGGAAAAGATAACGCCATTGTGCTGGATTCTGAGAGTAAACACATGGCTGACAGGATCACCGAGGAGAAAACCTGCAACAATTTCTCCATCATTGGACTGGTAGCGCTTTCCTATCTCTCTCCTCGCAAACAGCCGCTACACAGAGTATGGCGCCCAGGGCGGACACTACAGGTGCTCGGTATGTTTAGTACTAGGGACTACACTCAGCTCGGAAACCATGAGGAAGAAGAACGGGCCCCGGGAAAGAGGAGATACAAGGGAGACTTGACATGGTGGAGCCGGAGGTCGCGAAGTCACTAGTCATGTGCAGTGTGACAATCACGGTCTCGACGCGTCAACTTTCTCACCTTCCATTCCATACACCATTTCTCAACATTTTGGTGCAATGCAGAACGAACTGTTGCTCTCTTCCAACGTGCCCGATCCTTCAGACTTTCCTCCCACAAATATTTCTCCAGGACTACGTAATTTGGACAGTACTCTCCGATGTACAATATGCGGGGAGTTGTTTGACGCACCTGTGACCCTTCCTTGTGGTCATTGCTTTTGTTCATTTGTGAGCATAGTGCAACAAAGTCTATGTCTCAGCTCACAAGCTAGTCCAGTGCGTAAGGACAGCCATGGCTGAGAAACAGGAGTGTCCAGGATGTCGGAAGAACGCCAACGAATTGCATCTAAGACCTAACCCTGGTATGGAGGAAGTGGTAGCTGCATGGAAACTTTCCAGGTAAGCAGCGGTAAAAAAAAATAATACTGCTGCGCATAATCTCTGATATTTTATAGGCCTTATATTCTGGGATTGTCCAAAGAAGATGAAGGACGGCGATTTCCACGTAACAACGGATCACTATTAGTTACTCCTAACGCGAAGAAACGAAAAATCGCTGCTGAAGTCGAAGGAGTAGGTAGAATTAACGACCGCCCATTCCCAAGCAGCAGTAGCAGCTCAGGTCCGCCATCCTCGCCATTGAAACCCACAAGAAGACGGAAGCCTGCGCCAGAAGCCGACGACTTGGAGATAACGACAATACCTACCTCTGACGCCGATGAAAACGAATTGGACATCAGCATCAATCTTGATTGTCCCCGTCGTAAGTGTAGAGTTGCCCACGATCGTTTCGAGACTGCAATGCTTTCTAGCTGATGATCAAATCCCTTGCCCCGTATGCAACAAGAATGTGGTATTCAAGAACATCAATTCTCACATTGACAGGGGGTGTAAAGACTTGCGGCCGGACTCAGCACGGTCCAACAGGTCCGAATGGGAGAAGATAATGCGCAGCAACAAAGGCAAGCAAAAGTCTGTGTTTCAAGCTCAAGTGATCCGCAGTCTTCTTATACTGCGCGTCCAGAGAAAGTGACGACGTAGAGGATGAGCGGCTTCCAAAGGTATCCTATGGACCCCTGAAGGACAAAAAGCTGAGGGAAATGCTTGCTGATCATAACCTGCCAACCCATGGAGATCGGAACCTCTTGATCCAGCGGCACCAGCGGTACATACCTATCGCCCATCTGACTCCCAGTTGAATTGTTGATCATTGACTTTTTCTGGGCAGGTGGGTCATGCTATTTAACGCAAACCTCGACAGGTCGGCTTCTACTAGGAAATCCAAAACCGAGCTCAAAGAAGAATTGAAAAAATGGGAAGACGGAAAGACTAAGAAAAAGAAAAATGTGGTCGAGGATGGAGTAACCTACGAGGTAACATGGAATTGCTTAGTTGCATGTTGTATTCATGATTTCTCTTAGAAGCGTCACAAAGGCGAATTCGACAACCTTGTCAAGGCTGCTCGAGTGAATAAGACCGCCCGACGTTCGACACCACCTCTAGTATCCTCCGGACTTAGCACTAATATTGACGAAAAATCTTCACCTGTCCGCCGGTCTTCGCCTAATGAAGATACAATTGTGGTAGATTCCGAGGAAGAGCGGGAGTGGTAAAGCTGTGAAACGGTTGATACATCCACGGCATCTCCCCGATTAACACATGGGTGCGATGGACTTTGTGCGCCGTCTTGGGCTTCGAAATGTGAAGAAAATCCATGACACAGTTCGCAAGGAGAACATTGGTTGACGCGGAGCGGGCTAGTGTCTGTTGACGTTGTGCACGTCCTAGTCACCTTAGGACCTAAACATTGCATGGGGGGGTTTACAGATGGCTATAGTGCTCGTAACAACCTGATCCTCCGAGTCCCAACGCTCTGTAGTCAACAGTTACCAACCATGGTCAGTTGGTATATGACACGACGAAAGATATCACTCATGGACAAAGATATTAACCAAAGTCTGGTTTTCGTTCCCTCTTGTCTGATCTGGATAAAGAGCACAGAGCTGCTCTGTAGAAGTATATGAGATACTCAGGACATGTAGAAGAAAGCCGTATCACTGCATTGTTCGGATCCTGCTCATCATTTTAATCTCACCGCACAACATTCCACCCTTCGTAAGTATCGTAAGCTCGACGGCAGTGGGGAGAACAATAAGAAGTATGTACCTGGGAAAGAACAATAAGCAAGCTGTTGAGCCTTGTTGAGTTTGACCTCATTTACCAAATGATGGAATGTTGGGATCCGTGAGATCCGCCAAGATACTGGCATTTTAGTGACCAGATGGTCGCATGCAGGCTTGTGAACCCGAAACAAACAATCTATTGGTCGTCGATAGCGAGGACGAGGTATTGCTAGGCGAACGTGGATGGCCGAACCCACGTATTGCTAGTATGAAACTGTGAAACTCCTAAGCACTCGAGGTTTCCAGCAACAATTGATGCGCCTGTGATATGATTCTATAGACAGGGTAACGCCAGGGTAGCACACGAGGTTCCGTATCCGGAATCCGATGGTAGGACGCATTGCCAAATCTTGCATTGTTCTGTAGAAGTAATTAGTTGGAAATCAGCACGCAGAGGTATTTATGCTGAAGTAGGTCCTTGCATTGTGGCTAGTCGGCACACTTGAAAGCCGAAATGGGCGGGACAAGCGGAGGTACCGAAAAAGGAAGGCCTTGTAAAATGCACGTGGCCGTCTTGGCCCCGATCAGAGAAGTAGATAAACTCCGGCTCTCATATATGTGCCATGTAACAAATCCCTCCTTAAAGCCTGTGTTCGACTGTATTTTTTTTCTCTACCCTCTGGGGCGTCATATTCAGGATTCCGTTCACATATATAATAATGTCATCCGACCATTCAATGGTGTGTATCACTCCTTCGTTCAAGCAACGCGAGCTTTAGCTCATAGCGAGACTCCAGTATTCTTCCTCCGAGAAAGGGACACCTCTGGTATGTAATACTAATACAACCTCGGCTTCCATTACTCATGGATCGAATAGATACTTCCACTTGGAACTCAGAGAGTGAAATACCAGCCTGACGATGATTGGGATTTCCATCTGGACATGCCAATCAAACCCATAGACATATCTCTCGCTCTGCCACACTATCGCGCACGAAATCAACCAGTAGATCATCGTATGTGCATGTTCATTGGTGGTGCAACCGCACCTATCAGGGCAAGAATCGTAAGTGAATACGCCTCACTTTCCACCGGCAATCTCACCGAGGCCCACTTGTCAGTGCCGTTATAACCCACGGTCCAAATTCTATCTTGAAATACAGGGCGGTGCATCAGACGTAACGGTCTGGTTACCGTCCGATTTCAGAGGCCACATACATCACTCGTCTAAAGCGACGTTCTCAGCGGGATTCGTCAACCGAATCCTACGACATGTGCGTCTGAACGAGCCTGGTGGTGCAGAAGACCCTTCGGAAGATGATGTCGTCGTTTCTACGCGTGGCCACATCACCTTTCGCATGTGGGACATACAGACCTGCGCTCCCGAGAATGGGCAAGTAGAGGTTCTGAAACGTATGTTTGGACGTGTCAAGAAAGCTCCTGAAACGACAATCGATTGGGACTTTTTGTTGGATGATTAGATGACCCAAAGTCTTGACACAAGGTTTTATTCTAGGTTCTCAATTTGCACCCACATCCTAGCCGCACAATTTCATTCGCACTCCATACATACCATCGCACTCTGCATTACTCTTTTCTACTCACATCACTATCTGTAGCCCTAGTATGATCCTGTAGCTTTACCTGCTTTTTTTAGCCCACATTACTTGTAGCATTTCCACTAACATGCATTGTATGCAAATATGCAAAATCCCATGTTGACACAGATCCAGCCCTCCTGCATATTACTCGGGACCAGTCTGGTGATCGGTCGCAAGACCCAGGCCTCGAGATTTCCGATCTGGCATATTGTCGACGGTCAAGATCAAGCTCAAGCTGGGATGAAATAGTGGAGGGCGCTCCATATACCAATATTCGTCCGGTCGTCGGGAAAAGTCTCTCTGACCAGGGTGAGCGACATAGCTCGCCCAGGGATTGTGCCTACGCCCAAGTGGCCATATATTTCCAAGCTTGATACATGAGTGGAATAAATGAAATCGACCAAGACAGAATACAAACTGTAGAGACATACGTAGCGCTTGTGTGTTATCTACTCCGTCAGTGGTTATCTCCTCTGTTCGGCAGTTGCGAGGCATTGTTCGACGGTATTCAGAAGCACTGCATTTTCTAGAGCGGCAGCTACCCGTTCTTTGTCATTCAACTGCTTATTGACTGTGCAGATGTGGACAATTATTCATAGCGAGTCTTACATGGATAGGGGGACGACACACTCACCGGCTAGTTCGCTTTGGTGTGAGCCAGGCTTAAGGAAGATGTCGACCTTGAAACGGTTGGGGAGGCTTCGAAGGAGCCGAACACGAATCGACAAGCCTGGATCCTGTGTTCAACATTATTCCATATGAAGACAAAAATGTATCGACCTATTAGAGTAGACATGCCACAATGCGGTACTGTTGGTGTGAATTCGACGGTGACATGATTGTCCTTTACAAGAATCTGAGGTGCAGAGACAACGCGCAGCTCCTCCAGGGTGTTTGGATGCTCGGGATCCGAAATTGAACGAATGAGATCTATTACGGTGAGTATAATAGATCCTTCGTTACTAAGGGCTCCTACCATATATTTCATCCTGGTCTATGGGCTCGACTTCATCTGTTGCATCCTCGGGTTCCGTACCTTCGTTTATCCATAGAGAATGCGCAGAGGGATTTGACTTTCTGCCGACTGGTTGGGCAGGGGAGAAAACTGTCGGATTGGGGTTGAAGATTTCTCCAGGCATGGATCGCGGGATGGCCAATTTCAAGCAGATTTCAAGTTGTGTCAAGAAATTTGTCACAGGTAACAGGTCACGCCGTGTAGTCGCGTCTCAAGACTCTCAACGTTCCAAGCTCGAGCTCGCTATTCTGCCCAGCGTCCACGCTTTCTCACTGGTACAACTGCATATAATGCCACCGAAGGTATCAAAAATCCATTCTGACTTGTTTGAGACTTTCCTTGAAAGTTTCTTTTGGAAGCGGAAACGTGCCGACGATCCTGCTCCTGATTCAGAAACCGCTTCGACGCGAGCTACTCGCAGTTCAGCCCGCCTAAGCAATGGCGCCACATCTACCACAGTTTCATCGAAATCTGCGGTGTCAAAGAAAGTCCCTCTCACAAAAGTGCAACAAGATATCGAGGTCCGCTATCCACCCGGTCCGCTTCTCATCCTTGTCCGTATCCTGATCATTGCTTTGCGTGAAGGCTACACCTCCTGTGAAGAAGGTCAAAACGAAAAATGTCTCCAAGCCCGCCTCTAAACCTGCTGGGAAAGGCAGAGCTAAGCTACCAGTGGGGGTAGACGCAGTGTCGCCTTCCATTGGGTGAGTGCTATTGATCTTTCGATGACACTTATAGCTCATGTTACCAATGCCTACCCTACCACTGATTCTGTAATTGCTTCACATTTCTCCTTTACATATACCTTGAATGTTCTTCCTAAAAAGGGCTGATGATGTAAGCACATCTTGTTTCTTCGTTGAACGTGGTTGACTTTGGTCTCAGGGGACGACCCCAAACCAGTGAGTTTTGCACTTCCACGACCTTTCCTTCTCCCAACGGGCGACGCGTCAAAGTCACAACATCTTTGACTCTTGAATGCAGTTCCCATGCTCTTTCAGTCCTTTCTTTGCTGCTCTTCTCACCAGATAAACACACTGTACAGCGATGATGCACCAGGAGGCAATAAAGGAAATATTGGTCAGGTCAGGGCGTTTATATGTCGTTTTGTGCCTGTTATCCTATTCTAAACACCTATCGTAGGCGTCCACCTCTAGCGCCGTCGCCGCCAAACCAGTATCCCCACTAAAATCCTCCTCCTCAATCAAGACCCACCCACCAATTCCCAGCGAACCCTATACACCCCAACGTTCGCTTGCTTTGTTCAAGTCATATGCAGATAACGATAATCCTGATGTCATCGGACCCGAAGGATACGAAAGATTATGTACAGACACGAACTTACCACTGGAAGGAGCACTGCCTCTTATCCTTGCGTGGCAACTTGGCTCGAAAGAGATGGCAAGCATTACAAAGGATGAATGGATGTCAGGAACAGAATTGCTCAGGTCAGTCGTTCATCTTCCGCAATCCATTTCCTTTTGTAAACTCCGTCCCAGAATTTCCTCTCTCAGCCTTTTATCCGTGGCTATGCATGATCTCGACAATTACCTGATGCTAGAAAAGGCAGCCCCCAAAAAGTCGGCGAAGAAAGATCCTTATGATAGAACCACCTTTTGGTCATACTGTGACAACAAGAAGCTTGCATTTCAGAAATTTTACACGTTTTGTTTTGTACTTGCCAAACCAGAGTGAGCACACCTTTCAAAACGAATATTGTTGTCAGACTGATCTTTACCCACCAGACATTCGAGAAACATTGACATGGAGGTATGCATGACGTGGTGTCGATGTCGGAGACGCTGTGATTGACCATGGCAATAGACAGCGAGCGCCCTGTGGTCCGTTCTTCTGGTGCCAAAGTTTCCCATTGTGGGGGAAGTACTGAGTTTCATCAATGTGAGAGTTGTACACACTGTTGCGCTGGAATAGAACTGAATTGCAGACACGCTATTGCAGGAGAAAGGTAGTTTTAAGGCCTGCAACAAAGATCTTTGGAACATGGTACGTTCCGGCATCTACTCCTTCCAATCAAGGCTCACCAATCATCATGGATAGATGCTAGAGTTCTGCGAAACAGTCAGCCCCAACTTGAGCAATTACGAAGGAGATGGGGTTAGTACATCACTTTGCTACTTCATCTGAACCTGCTCACCCAATGTTCCAGGCCTGGCCTACTCTTTTGGACGACTTCGTATCTTGGAAGAAGGGTGCAACGGTCAACAACGGGGATGAGAACCCTATAATTTGACGGACATTTATATGCTCACTGCCCCATTTAGTGCTTCGATCAATACATCATAGACATCTGTATTATAAGTCAATTCTACATGTTAGTTCCTCGTACTGAGTTCCACAATGTTTCTATGTTCTATTCTGTGGTTCTTTACGATCCCACTGCTTAGGGTATCTCAAGAGAATGCATTGAGATATCCAATAGCCCCTGAAATACTGCGAATGGATATACCCCAGCCTACATGCCCACCGATCTGAAGTACCTTCACCAGATGTACCTCATAGGGAGGTGAGCTAGAGGAGCCCTTGACTGCCACCTCTGCTCATTCTGCTCATGCAGTCTCATCAACAAATCGCTGTATCATCTGCCTTTATAAACTAATATGTTAGCAATCCAACGGGATTCCAGAAGTGATATAACAAAGCCAAGTAATCAAAAGGAGCAATCCGGTTCCAACCATCATGGATATCCTATTTCCGATTAGCCTGTATGAGGGCATGGAGCCCACGTAACCTGTTGCGCCAGCCATCTGCGTATAAGAAACGCACAAGACCGCTGGAGAATTCCCTGTTTGATATGATACATCAAAACCGAGGTCGCTCGCATGATATATGGACGCACCAGCTGTGAGACAAGGACCGTATTGGGTAGTCAAGTACTTTGGGAATACCGGTCTGGATCAGTCTCGGCCAACGGTCAACCATGATTGCCTTGGTATTGGTTAAGGCACGAAGACCTTCTGGACCTCCTACACATAAACATGAAATTACTGTCAATCTGACAACGTAGGATGGTACGAACCGAATCTGCCATAACCGCTGTACCTCGAACCGCCGAAAGGCAAGTCTTGGCTGCAATTCAATGATCAATAAAGAGCGCGGAAGACAGCGCAATGGACAAACTTGATCTATTACTCACGTCAGCAACGGTGAATAGCGCACAAAGAAAACTTACATAAAACACCCCGAAATCATTAATGGAGACCATGCCACAATCAAGCTGGTTCGCAACTTTGAGACATTGACCCTGATCGGGACCAAAAACACTAGCGCCAAGTCCATATCTTGTACCATTCGCAATCTCAATGGCCTCTTTTACAGAGCGGTATGGCATCAACACCGCGATAGGTGCGAAGACTTCATTCATGGTCAGCAGTTAAAAGCGCCTTTCAATAGGGCTCACGCACGTTCTTCCTTCGCGATATCCA
>QFEU01012590.1:0-13831 GCA_003316345.1 Tricholoma terreum
CGAGTGTCCGATCAGAATCCGATCGGAGTCCACTAGGAAAGGTGGGGGAGTGTAAAGACCTCGACCGCCTGGTCGTACCCAGATACGGTACCTTGCATGAAGACCTGTTCCGCCTGGCTCATGACTCTCTTGGCCACTTTGGGGCAGATAAGTCTTATGCGAGCATCAGGAATTGCTATTACTGGCCTAACATGCGAAGGGACCTCAAAAGTGCTTATGTTCCTGCTTGTACTGACTGCCAGCAAAACAAGAATGGCATGTCGAAGGCAAAAGGACCTCTCCATCCCCTGCCTGTGCCTGAGGCACATGGAGACTCTGTATGCTTGGACTTCGTAGGACCTCTGCCAGAGGACGGAGGTTTCAACTGCATCCTAACTATAACCGATCGGCTGGGGTCCGATGTCCGGCTGGTGCCAACATGGACGGATATCTCAGCACAGAAGCTCGCATCCATATTCTTTAACGAATGGTACTGCAAGAATGGCTTGCCACTGGAATTGATCACCGACCGCAATAAGTTGTTTGTATCACGTTTCTGGAAGGCATTGCACACCTTAACTGGAGTTCATCTGAAAATGTCCACGGCGTACCACCCGCAGACTGACGGTGCGAGTGAACAAACAAACAAAACTCTCAATCAATGCGTACAATTCCATGTGGAACGTAACCAGAAAGGCTGGGTCCGGGCATTGCCAGTGATTCGTTTCCACATAATGAACTCTGTGAATGCATCTACCAGATTCTCAGGTTTCCAGATTTGCATGGGGCGCAGCCCGAGAATCATCCCTCCTCTGATACCTGGGACAATCTCTGATGGGACACCAGAGGAAACAGCAGCATGCGACATGATCATGCAAATCGAGGCTGATGTTTGTGAGGCGAACGATGCCCTGCTAGGCGCTAAAATCATGCAGGCATTTCACGCAAACAAGGGCTGTAATCCCGAAGACATCTATCTCGTAGGTGACAAAGTCATGCTAGCAACTCTACACCGACGGCGAGAATTCAAAGCTGGGGACAAATCCAGAGTTGCTAAATTCTTCCCGTGATGGGATGGTCCTTTCACTGTGATCAAAACTTTCCCAGAAACTTCTTCTTACACTCTAAACCTTCCAAATTCTCCTAACATGTTTTCTACCTTCCATGCCTCATTGCTGAAATGATTCAACGAGAACAATGCTACGCTTTTCCCTTCCCGTGAGCTAGAACGACCAGGTCCTGTTATGACTGAAAATGGACTGGAGGAGTATCAAATTGAGAAAATTGTCAATGAGCATCGAAGAGGGCGTGGATATCAGTACCTTGTCAGATGGTCGGGATACTCTGAAGGCAATGACATCTGGCTGCCACAAAGGGAACTTGAATACTGCGAAGCTTTGGACCGATGGAAGGCATGTAGGGCAGAGGAAACACAGTAGCTTTTTCCCACTGGGTTTTTTAATGCACCCGTCGTCGATTGTTGATGTTGTTTTGGTTCACATTTGTGTCTCTTACTAGGTGCGCCAGTGGTTCCCCATACACTCTTCTAAGGGTGGGAGGGTGTAAGCCTGGCTTACATAACACCATTGACATCTATTTGTTCACGGCTCATTTTCTAACCTTATTAACTGCGACGTAGATAGGGATTCCCCATTCTTCCTTTTCCTCATCTCACTTCGCTTATACTCTGCTTTTGTATCATCTCTCATTCCTAATTACACGACGTTGTCTTGTCATTTTGCGTGATTAGTAGTGAGTCTTCGACTTCCCTCCCCCTCCTCCTTCTCCAGTGTTTCCTACCCCCCGATTATGGGATAGGTTTCCACAGCAATCTTCAAGCTGCTATATACTATTATGTGTCAAATCCTGTCCCCTCCTCAAGCAATCCTTGTGGCACCATATTTTTAGCAGGTGATCATGGCTGTTATGAGGGTTGTCCAATCCCTCTGGTCCCCAGCTATGCATATCCTACACTCCAGCCACTTGTTGACACCCCACCAATCACCTTGGTCACAGCTGCTGGAAAGCAAAAGGCACCTCTGGCAAGGTAGGAAGTTGAGCCAGACCTAACACATGGAAAGAAACAGCAGACAGATAAATGAGGCAATCAATGCTATGATAGTGAAGGTGAGGGTGAGGATGACGAAGAGGATGAAGATGTTGATGATGAGAATGGGTGTGAGGATGAATTGGTCAGTGAGAAGGCCAGTTAAAAGATCAGTGAGGATGAGGCACATCAGTTGAAGTTGGCTGGTGCTTACGATGATGGAATGGGAATGGAGGTTGATAAACAGGCCAGCTGGGTCAGTAACTTAAGCCATGGGAGACAATGGATCCGATGGTGCATTTGGGCTGTCAACAATGTCTGGAAACAATCAGTCGAGGACCTTGATACCAACGTCTTGGCTGGGCATTGTGCAGTTTGACGAGAGAAATGGGTTGACCGAGTTATTGTATACCTTGTAATACAACTTGTTAAACATGACTCGGCTGAACAAACAACATCACAGCAGAACCTCAATGTGATATAAATCAGCCAGCCAAGTACCAATAAAATTAATGATCCAGTTGATACAAACAGGCCAGCCAAGTATATATCCAAATGATGCAAATGGGCCAGCCGAGTAGCATTAAAGCAATTATCCAATCTACTCCCAATCTACTCCCACATGTCAGCCAAGTAGCAATCCAGTTGATGCAAACAGGTCAGCCGAGTAGCAGAAAAGTAATTACCCAGTCAATGTACACGGATTGGCCAAGTAGCAGTAAAGTAACTTGGTAGTCAATGCCCATGGATCGGCCAAGTAGCAGAAAAGTAATTACCCAGTCGATGTACATGGGTCGGCCAAGTAGCAGTAAAGTAATTACCTGGTTGATGTACATGGATTGGCCAAGTAGCAGTAAAGTAATTACCCGGTCGATATACACGGATTGGCCGAGTAGCAGTAAAGTAACTTGGTAGTTGATGCCCATGGATCGGCCAAGTAGCAGAAAAGTAATTACCCAGTTGATGTACATGGATTGGCCGAGTAGCAGTAAAGTAACTTGGTAGTTGATGCCCATGTAGCAGAAAAAGTAAAGTAATTATCCAGTCGATGTACATGGATTGGCCGAGTAGCAGTAAAGTAATGCAGTACTTTCACTCCCCCACATATTCCTATAGGAGTCTGACTTGTCCGATTGGAATCCTAGGATTCCAATCATATTCCTATAGGAAGTTATTATTCTCAGTTTCAGTCCTAGGAATCCTATAGGATTCCGATAGGATTCTGGGCGGATTTCTATCTGTAGGAAAAATAGTGTTTACATATGTTTGACCCAGGGACTATTACAGTTGATAGGATAGTTAGGTAATCAAGCCTTTCAACTGTCACAACTACATCTAGCGAATACCATACTGGTTCAAGCTTTGGTGTTAGTGACTACGAAAGCACATGAGGAGGATTCCAACCTCCTTCACTTTTTAAGCTTTCCAGCAGTAACAGCTAGAGCAACCACACTTGTTCCCACACTCGCTTATTTCATAAAAACTCTACTTGGCAACAACAGAACACCACTCTATACCCACGAAAACACTAAATCATCAATCTTGAGAAGTACATCCAAAAATGGCTCAAGTAATGACACTTGAACAGCCACCGACCGCACCCTGAGCCAGAGAAGCACCAGCATCACCGACGCTTCCCAAATGCGGCAGGGTCAAGGCCGCCACGTCACAGAGCACCGAAGACGCAGGAGGCCAAACGAGCAACACACACTTGATGACTCAATCAATACGTCAAGGAGGAACTGGGACAGGGACATTGAAACCTGACCCAGGCAAATCTTCGACACCCATTGATCGAGCAAAAGCTAGAGGATCACGGATCCCAAGCCCAAATCCTGAGATGAAATGGAGCTCGCCCCCACTCCTTAAATTAAGGACAAACATGGGTAAAGGAGTATCGGAAGCGTCCAGTGACGCTACGATACCAGCATGGAAACAATTGATGCAGGCGGAAGTTACACCGGTGGACGAAAAACCAAGAATGCATGAAGATGCATCAATGGTGGTGGTCCAAAACGACGAGATGACGTTTGAGGTTGATGACCTCAATGTCTATACAGATGATGAATAGGGTGTAGCACAGGTCACACCGCGGGTAAACTTTCACACACCACACCCGCACCTGCCAACACTGCACCTGTTCTAGCACCGTAACCGCGGTGATAGGTTTTTACCACGGTCTGACATGAAATACCACAGGTGGAACACCACAGATATTCACCATGGTTTTTACTCAATATTTGACCTGTATTTCACATTCTAGTTTGTTAAACAATGTATTTGTATAGTTACTAAAGCATTAAATTAACCTATATACAAGGTACAGACAACAAAAATGAAAAATAAAAAGAACATGCATGACTCAAAAACACGAGCCACAGGGAAGTGGTGGTGGGGTGGGTCATCATTCCCCTCTCCATTCAAGCCCCCCTGCTCCTTCGTGTCCTCACCATTTGTCATTGTCCCCCTCCCTGCCGTCTCTCGTTTCTCCTCATTGTTGTTGTGCCCCCTCCTTGCAGTCTCCCTTGTCTCCAGTATCTGCCATCCATCCATAGCCATTCCACCCACTGTCCAACCCATGAGCAATTGCTCGTGAGGCTGGGGGTGGGCAGTGTGTCATCCGTTGTTGTGGGGGGTGGGCTGGTTGTGGTCAGTGTTGGTTGTCCAGGGCGTCGTTCCCCGGTTTGTGATCCCTGGTCCCCCGTTCGCTGGTGTTGTTGTTCACCATCCCCCATTCCTGTCCCCAATGTGGTCGTTGTCGTCTTCTATCCCTGTGCCTGTCCCGTCGATGTCGGCCCCTGTACCCTGTCATCATCATCATCCCCGTTCTTTGTCCCTGGTTGTCAACATCATTCCACCCACCTTCCACCCCACAAGCAATTGCTCGCGAGGTTGGGGGTGGGTGGTGTGCCGTCCGTCACCGCAGTTGGTGCTGGTGTCCCCGTCGTTTGTGGTTGGGTCTGGGTCGTTTTGCTGTTCGTTTGTTTGGTGTGTGCCATCGTGCCGTTGCAAGATAAAACCTGTAGAGAATGAAAACAAGAAAGGATCATGAAAAAACTTACCTGGGGCCCAAATGACGATACACGTCGTTTGAGCCCTCGTACCCCGTCCCATTCCCATGTTCATCTTCTTCGTCATCCTCCCCTCACCATCGCATTGTACCTCGTACCCCCATCCCATACCCGCATTCGTTTTTCTGCTGTTCGTTCATTTGGTGGTGGTGGTGGTAGTAGTGGCCATGTCGTTGTGAGATAAAACCTGTAGATAATGAAATAAAAGTAAGTTGAATGAGATAAACAAAAAGGAACAGAAAAACACCTTATTTGTGGCCTAAACAACGCGTATCTATGTCACTTGGGCCCATGCATCATCCTCGTACCTCTGTCCCATCCCTGGGTTTGTCTTGCTGCTGTTTGTTTGTTTGGTGGTAGCCTCGTCATTGTCATTGTCATCGGTCTTCTATGCCCAAACAAAAGCCTCACAACCCTGTTAGTTAGTTGAACATAAAGAGAAAGAAACAAAAAACTTACTGGTAATTTGATGGGGGTTCTCGTGGTGAGAATAAAAGTTTGATCTAGAAAAGAAGAAATGCAGATTATTATGAGTAGTGAAAGGACAAAGAAGAAAGAAATTACCTGAGGGTGTTATGTATCAAGTAAATATGGCAGTGATAACTGACGTTGATGGATTGTCAGTTGCATTCCCACAGTGACAGTCTCATTTTTGCACATGGTATTGTCCACACCAACAGGGCCTATAGCAGATCTGGCCCATATCCTATGGGCCAGCCAATGATGTATTTTGCACCAGTATGATGGGCCAGCCAAGTGGGCCCATAGGCTGGGTATAGACAATGTAGATGGGTGGGCCAATGAGCAGTACTAAATGATTGGATGGGCCCTTCCTCAGTTACCAATTAGAGCCGAATAATGATGGGTGACCAAAACAGGACACAACCAGCCAATGTCAGGACCAGGCCAATGTCAGAACCGGGCCAATGTTGGAGAGGTTCATGAGGTGGGTCTTCGACATTCAATGACCAATTGACAACCAGCCGGGTAAGACCAGGCCAATGTCAGAACCAGCCAATATCAGGACTGGGCCAATGTCAGAGAGGTTCATAAGGTTTTCAGGATAAATACCAACACAAATGGGAACCACGGGTGTCTACATTGTATCTGAAAGCGAAAATGATGATGGTCCAGAAACTACAAGCACCATGTATTAGCACATTCCAACCATCAACCAATGATCCATCATCACGTTCGGAAGGAGAATTTGTCAGAAAAGACAGGTGCATATTGAGTGATCGTTGGCATGCATCTCGTCGAACCCAAGCAAGGTATGAAATGTATGGTATGTTCAGCATGCCATAGCAGTGTACATTACTTTCGGAGGTTATCATATCTAACTGTCAAAACATGTCAGTATCTGTTTGTAAAGAATTTGAAGGTAAGCACATTAAAGCTGAACATGTTCGAACTTCTGTGCCATGAGTGTCTACAGCATATCTTATTGGCTGAATAACACAGGTACTCTGCATCTCGCTCAGTGTGTCACAGATATTAGCAAGATGGCAGAAGACTTTTACCTACAGAGCATCCATTTTTCATAGCTTCCTTGGAAAATGCCAGTGCTGTGTAGGCCAGGAGATCTGAAAGAGCTAAAAAATGCTGCCGAGATATTGGTATGTCTGTTTATTTATTAAGTACATTTTATTCAGAAAAAGAACTAAGGGCTGGGAGCAGAAGTTTATCTGTGGCATTCAAGAGGACAAACAGGTATTATGGAGGAAAATGATGAATTCTGAGGAACTTGTCTTAAGAGGTCTGACAAAGCCACAGCATCCTCCACCAGAGAGCTTGAGAGCCTTGGCCAACACATTTTGCTTCAATGGTTCAATGCCACCAAACAAGAAGGATGCTATTGTGAAAGAACTATTGAAATATCACCTCGTTGATTTGTTTGTTTACACAGAAAAAGAGATGGAGGGCCTTGATGATTAAATAGTAGGAGTTCCAAGGCAGTATGTTATATAGGCAGCCCCACAGCTGGTATGTCTCATTTCCATTTTATCATCTATCTAAAACTTGGGCCTACCTTCATCAGAGGCATGCAAAGATGTGCAATTGGCCAATGGTGGTGCATGCTGCTTGTGCTGCAATGAAAAGTGAGGGTAAACCTATCTACGAACCTAGTTTTAGGTATACAGAAAACAAATTAATTACATGTCTAAGCCAAATCTGCCATGGGGCTGGAGCTATTCACAAAAATCAGATTTGCTACAACTTTGAAGTGACTGCATTCTACCTTTCTTATATACTTGATGTGCATACCACTGGAGTAGTGTGTGTGGGCACACCTACTCCAGGTAGTCACATGACCACATAGTCAGTAGCCAGTGATGTATGTACAGGGTTAGCAAGCTTAGCCTATCATTACAGCACCACCAGCTTTGCCATAGGAGACACCTCAGCCATCTCCATCTTGGTAATGAGAGCGTGATTTGATTCACACATTTGCAGTTCTCACCTAGTTCTCAGTTGTCTCTGCTTTGGCTCAGCTTCTTGTTGTTCTCACATCATATCACATCTACTGCATTAGTTCACTCTCATAGTCAGCTTTCAACTGCAAGACCAGTCTATTCTCTAGCTTCATTATCTTTTCTGCCACTATGCCGTGTCCTGGGAACTCTTGAACCTCCACTCTAACCACTTTTGCTGAAATTGGCTGCTTCTGCAACCCCATAACAACCTCATCGACAGCTGTCATATGTAATGACTTACTAAGAAGTGTTATACAAGAACTCTTGGAAAATGCAAGAACCAAAGCCTTCAATGCAGGAAGGGCTGAAGGCTATGACAAAGCAAGATATCTGGCCAATGACGATGAAGAAAGAGCATGTGATGCTGCGCTTGAAGAAGGGAAAAAGCTGGGTAGAAAGAAAGAGCTCGAGAATAAGAAAGAGGCAGAGAAATGGGCATACGACAATGGTTGGAGAGAAGGCCACGAAACTGGACTTGACAAAGGGAAGCAAGAAAGGGAAGCAACAGGAAAACTAGCATATGAGAAAGGGAGGAAAGCCGAATGCAAGGCCTGGGAGACAAGGCATGGCCCAGACAAGTGCGAGAAATGCCGGATACTCGGAATCGACGTGAATATGCAAACAGAACCAATGGCTATCATAACCACAGACTCGAGTGCGCAGACAACAGCCACCACCACTGTTGACATCAATATGCAAACGGCACCCCACGACAAAACCCCTGCCAGTCTGCTATCACCACCATCAATGCCTGCACAGCCCCCATCAGCCATGTCAACACCGCCATCAACAGCATCAATGCGGTCGTCAACAGCAACCATCACTCTGTCCCCAGCCCAAAAACCGCCCCTAGCACCACAGAAACAATGGCATACCTTGCCAAGTCAACCCACAGCCCCCCTGCAGCCTCCACAGCCCCTCCTTTCGAGCCCTGAGCCCCGCTGTTTTGTCGCCATGTCACCACCAACAACAACAATAAACTGTGCTATAACCACCCCAAAACTGGCACCTAGGGCCGTATCTAGTATCCAGACGACTACCGACACCCTGGAGACGGTCAAGGAGGCTGTAAATGATGCACAGAGACCCCCTACAACCCCGGAAACGTCGTTACACGAGGTTGTATGGATGCATTCCTCTGAATGTGTCATATACTTGACGAAACTGCCCAGGCAGCTATGATGATGATCCAGAAGCCCCTATCCACACCCCTGCTTGCCTCTAGCCGCCCCAGCTTGTTCCCCAGGCCCCTGCTCGGCCCCATGAGCCCATGACAATGCCTCACATGTCCAACACGAATGCCATGTCATCGTCAACATGTTTGTCGATGACAGCCATATCCCCAGCTCTGCCCCACTCAGGACCACACACCACAGCCTCAGAGCCACCAGGACAGCCCCAGCCTCAGCCCTGCCTCCCCAGCTTGCCCAAAACACCCCGGAAACACACTGTTTCACCACCGCCCACATCCCACACCCCACTCGCATCACCAACGCCTCCACATTCCCCTGCTCACACCCCCAGTCCATTGTCTGCGCCCTGCACACACACCATTTGCTCTAGCTTCCCCCAGCTCAGCCCCAGACGAGCCGTTTTGTCATTTCCCCCATCTTTCACAGCTGCCGATATGTCTGAGCCCCCCCATCCCACCGTTTCATGGCCCCTGTCTCTCGTCGAACCCCCTCCGAGCCCTATACTGCCGTGTTCAATACCTGCACCCCCACGTTTCAACTGGGCTGAAGATGCTGCATCATTACCGATCATACCCAACTCACGAGACCTCTCCGGTCTGAAAACGGGCTGTCCACCGCCATTTGGGAATCTGCAACGACAGATAAGGTGATGACGAACCCCGCAACACTTCTTTTCATTGTCTCAAAAATCTTTTCATTCAGCTCCATCATCTCATGCTCTGTCTCAACTCTTTATTACTCGACATCATCCCTCCAGTATTGGACCAGGAAAACCTGTTGTTATTGTGCCCTTTGGAGCAGCTTCTGCTCCTGCCCCTGTTCCAAAGTTAGACTGGGATCAAGACCCCCAACTTGCAGATTTGAGTAGGGCCCTTCAGGCACTAGGATGGGCACCTCCTTGCTGAGTTTTCTTTTGCTTTATTTTTTTATTAATCATAGAATTTTTCTGGTCACATTGTTTATATTATTCCTATACCTATTGTTCTGCTTCCAGCTTTTTGCTCTTTCTGTGGTGACGAGGACATCGCCTTTTTTGGAGGTGGGCAGATGGAGTAGGGTGTGTGGGCACCTACTCCAGGTCACGTGATCACATAGTCGGTCACACATGTACAGAGTTAGACATCCAATCACAATGCAATCACCGCTTTGCTATAGGAGACGGATCCGCCATCTCCACCACCTTGTAAATGGCCTTTGAAGTGTCCTGCTAACACATTTTTTATTAAAAGAGTATGGTGGCCTTCCTGATGACAAAGAGTCCTGGCTCAAAAACATATCCCAGTGAGTTCTGTCTTTGGTTTAGGAGAGTAATATTCATGTGGTATCCATGCTTTCTTGTTCAGATCATATGAGGTGAATGCGGACAAATGAAGGCGGAACAACCCACCATCTCTTGCTCAACTTTAGATGCTGCTAAACAGCTCTGGAAGCCTGTCCATACAATTGCCTGCAACCCTCTATTCCACTATTCCATCTTAGGGCACAGCATTCCACTGGCCCTTTTTATGCCACCATCCCATAACACAGTTGGCTCTGGCATTTTGAAATTACATCTTTTAGCCTTTTTCTAGCTACAATAGTCCTATCTACTGATCATGCAGAAAAATCCATATTTCTTTTCATGGCCATTTATCACTTCTGTCAATAATTTTGATGGTTTAAAAGGTAATGATCAATAGATTGAAATGGTACTCCTTTCTACTACAGTGGTAGAGATTTTGGTGTGACATAGTATTGATTACTTCCTTATCTGTATATAGCACCCTAAATTACAATACAAGGTGAACTGTTGAAGTCCCCAGGTGAGATTTCTTCATCTTTCCCGCTCCCCTTTTACTGCAGGGATGTGCAGAGTCAGGTGCAGGATGGGCTCAGGATGAAGTAGAGTAGATAAAATTGTCAAATAGACATCTCAAGTACTGATCACCATAGTTCCCTACTTTTCTCTTCACATTTCCACCTCCATTTCTGAATCCATTTCTGAGTCCATGCCATCAAGTGTCAGGTCAACAATATTTTGGCTAGAAAGAGAGTGGATTTCAAGGCAGGTATAGTGGTGGAAAATGTGTCTGGTCATCACATAACCACACTTGCAACACTTAAGAAATAGATTGACAAAGACATTCTCTGGCAATCCAGGAATGGAACCTTCATCCAACCACATCAGTAATGACAGTACCAATGCTCTTCCCTTTAGATCAATGGCTCTGACATCTGCTGTACAAAGTTGGCTGCAATCATGAAGCTCAGAGAATTGTCACTGACCTCTAGTGGCAGTTACAGCTTGGCTCATTCTTAATACTGGGGCTTGACTGGACTGATTTTCTTGGCCTTCCAAGATCATTAGCTGCTACCATAAGCTGTTCAAGAACTGAGCTAACATACCCCAACATTCATTTCTCTTGATAGGCAAAGCTGATGCAGACATGGGATAGCAATTCTGTAGATGGTAAATCTGGATTTGTTTTGGCTTCTAATAAGTAAGTGTTCTACATTGAATTAGAAATTTCAAAGACATGCTTGCAGCAGTTGTATTGCTTTTGGTCTTAGTTGTTCATATTGGAATGCTGAATTAATTCTGACCCACAGATTCAGATGCTATTGGTTGAATCAAAATGAAAAACAGTTTAGTTCTCTCCTCTTAGAACGATCCTGAATCCATATTTGGAGATATCATTTGGGGATATCTTGACTTAATATCCTATGAAAAACCAGTACATCCCAAAATTTAAACTTGAGTTGACCTAACACTCTAGTAGCTCAGCCATTCCCCCATCCAAGCTCACTTACTCCCCTTCCTTCTATGGCTACAAGGTGTGATGAGAATGATCCTCCTTCTGTCCTTGGTCAACATCAGCATGAGAGCGCCCTCCAATTGGGGCCACAAAAGAAATCATATATTGTATTCAAGTCCATGGTAGCTGCTTGGAATCATACTGACCAAAGTTCAGCTCAGTGGCTGATCTCCTTGTTCATCATGGTTGTCATTTTGGTTGTACTGTCCATGCTTTGTGTCATGTACACATGCTCCTCATAAATGGAATCCTGCATGAGGCAGAGCATGCAGACAAATCAGTTGAGTTGCTGACAAAAGGGTGAGATTTAATTATCCACCCCTCCCACCATTAATTTCAGCACTGCCCTAGACAAAGAAGAGAATATTATATATACAAGGAACTCCTTCAGATAATTCCTGGTCTTGAGGAGAAATTTTACACATAGCTGACTTGGTGTGTTTCAATGTTTGGGTCCACCTTCCCTCCCTGATATTGAAATATAATATCTAGATACAAAAGAGGTCTTCTCATGCCAGGTCTGATGATATGAAAAGCCTCAAGGGCACAATCCTTGACTCAATTACATCCAGAGGCAGTGCATTGAACCTGTCACTTGCACATAATGTCAAAGTTGACCATGGTTTCCATCACGATTGGACTGGTGCTTTGTTTTGCCCTACCAACTTAAATTGGTCTGACAACAAGTATGTAATGTAATTTTATAAATAATGTGATGTTCTAACATTGCTCAGGATCAAAGAAAAGCTGAGATCCAGAGAGTTTACAACAACAGGAGATGAATGGCCAGTCTTTCTCTATCATGGTTATTTATATAATCTCAACGACCCCTAGAATGGCCTGTTCCATAGTTCCCTCCTTATAAAGGTGTGCTCAATGTAATGCTACATAAGACCATGCTCATCCCATAAAAACAGATAGGCCTATAAACATATATTCACTTCACCTAGTTCTGTTAAAAAAGAGCCCAAGGCTACTCGCTCAGGAAATGCCAAAATCCATGGGATAACTTGCATAACATTCTTGTTGATTGCATACATTGCAACGCAGGTATGCCCTCTTTTGATTCTGCTACACTTAGCTAATCTTCTTTTGTGGTAGGTTCACTTTTTCCTTAGTTCATCACTGGTCTTCCCCGGAACAGATCTAGCAACTGACTTAGAGTATTTTTACAATTCAATTCTTGACCTTTTTGACGATCCTGAGGAGCAAGAGGAGCAATACTTTACACTCCCCCAGGTGTTCCACATGGATTCCGCACGGACCACACGGATTCCGCGGATTCCATGCAGATTCCATGCAGATTCCGACCTTACCAGCAAAGGTGCACACGGATTCCGTGTTAGTCCGCATGGATTCCATGTTA
Organism: Tricholoma terreum; assembly: GCA_003316345.1. Taxonomy (NCBI): domain Eukaryota; kingdom Fungi; phylum Basidiomycota; class Agaricomycetes; order Agaricales; family Tricholomataceae; genus Tricholoma; species Tricholoma terreum. The sequence goes on from QFEU01012590.1 coordinate 12,926, forward strand.
GTCCGTGCGGATTCCGTGCTAGTCCGCATGGATTCCATGTCAAGCTTGCAAGTCAACATCCGAGCAAATTCCGCATGAATTATTCCGCACGGAATCCGCGCAGATTCCACGTGGAATCACTCAATTTTGTAATTTTTATCAGCAATTTTCAGACAACTTGTCATCAAAATCTAGTGTTAACACCAGGAATGGAACCCTCAACCTCACTATAAGAGGTCACATCACAGCTCAACTACTAACCACTAGACCACACTGGCAGTGTATATTTGTATTATTAATGTTATTTTATGTTCATTTCCAAAGATACAAAAGAAAAAAAAATTGTCACTCATTGAGTGATGCAGCTACAAAAAAAAACTAAAAAAAGCCCCCTATCATGATTACAGCACTACCTGCTAGGTAGGGGAAAAGTGCCACCTTACTCTATAGCAAGACAGCGGGTGCACGTAGGGGGGCTGTCATCCCATGGTCCCCCTGCCCCCTCCTCCCCTCTTCCCCTTGTCGTCCAATCTGCACCTGTGATCCACCCTACGAGCAGTGGCTCGTAGGCGTGGGGGTGGGTGCTGTATGGTGGGGGATGTAATGTGGCCGTTAGCACCCGATCCACCCTGCGAGCAAATGCTCGCAGCGGTGGGGTTTGGGTGCTGAGGTGTCGTCTCCCAGACCTCCACAATCCACCCCACGAGCAGGTGCTCATGGCGGTGGCGTGGTGTCATACCCGTTCCTGCGGGATTGGTCCCCCCCCTCTTTGCCATCTCCTCCCCGTTTCCCCTCCAGCGTCGTCATTCCACCCACTATCCACCCCACGAGCAGTTGCTCGTGGGGCTAGAGGTGGGTGGTGCTCGCCGTCTCGTTCTCCTCTCCTCCTCCTCCTCGTCGTCTTGTTTCCCCATCGTCCCCCTGTTC
>QFEU01012650.1:0-10846 GCA_003316345.1 Tricholoma terreum
CGGAGCTGGTCTATCACCTAATGCAAAGAATATAGCAACAATCGTGATGGCGAGGCGAGATACTAACTGACCTCCATTGTATCTGCAAGCAAGGCGACTGCAGAATGGAAATTTCACACAGGAAGAAACAGCTTAGGAAAAGGATTTATAACAAACATTGCTACTCACAGGCCACTCAGGGAACAGGAAAGAGGTGCTACGGACAAAATCTGACGGAGTGTCGGGCACTTGCTGCGCGAGGAAGTCAGGAGGCTTGAGGAACTCCGATTCAAGGCTGGGAGGAGAGGTTCCTTGAGCTTCATCCGTGTCTTGATCAGTTGTTCGAGGTCAGGTTTAGTACATGATCTTCTATGCAAAGGACCGAAGATACAAACTCTGAGAACCAAGCCAATACCCTTTCACAAAGACGGTGTAATCCTTAGAAAACCCCTTGCAACCCTGTCAGCAAGTTCGCGGGTCTCTGCTTCTCCTATACTCCACTGGACCAATCCTTTCTTGCCCAGCGGAAAGAGTCATGCCTCCTGGAGAGGGCAGGAAAGCTCCACCAGCGGATAAAGACATGCGAAATTCCCTCGAGCTCTGTGAGTAGAGTTTTAGAACACTCAGTAACGAACATGATATCGCCGACTCCACCTGAACGCCAAGGCCCCTCGTAAAAGCGTACTATGATGGTAGACAATTCCGGAACAAATAATTCTTGAAGAGCATCTCGTGCAGTGCTTGTTGGCGACTCATCTGAGTCTCAAGTATAAGAATCGCCCCACGAGACGATGTGCATAAAAACTGGAAGGATGCGTCGGCGAGCAACACTGCTACTAGTTGTTTGACAATTTCCACACATTCGAAAGATAGAACAGCGTACCCTGGTGTGCCAGTGTCAGCATGACCTGAAAGATAGTCCTATTATGCAGCGGACCAGGCTCCAAAGCTGCATCAGCCTGAGAGTGTCGTATTAGACCCATATTTAGGGGTCGGAACCCCTCTGGGACGCCCAACAATTGGGCAGAATCATTTGCAGCACGAGATACATTGAAAAGGGGACAGTTGTCTGGTGTAACCTACATCGCCATGACCTATCTCTACAGGTCCTTTGTCTGGTGATGGTTCGGGGTAATAGAGAGCCTGTCCCCTGCGAACCTCTTTTTAGCTGGTCAGCGTAGGCTGCAAGCATCCTGAGAACAATGGGGACGACCACAATGATTCATCCAGCGTGAATGAAGAAGATATCAGGCGCTCAAACACCAGGAGGTTTAAACTGCATACACTGCTGGCACTATTTCGGGGCAAGGAAAACTGATAAAAATCCTTGGAACGTTGTTAAGGTTTTCTCAGGAGAATGAAGCCAGGATGAATAATTTTGTGGCCAGGAAAATCCACAGATTTTCCCCGCTGCCAAAGTTTTTCTTGGAACTCACCCACTCTTTTCCTAGTGCGTCGTATTTGTAGATATGTACCCATATAAATACGGCCAAAGTGAAATAGCAATTAGCTTCCAACTTCCTGACTTCGTAGTGAAGAGCGTTTGTACAATCCATAACTTTTCTGACTGTCCAATAACCCTGTCATCGCTATCTTGAGGTTAAGCCCGCACTGAAATGCCCGCGACACATATGGTCAAAGTAGCGAATGAATCGCCCGTGTTCACGGCGCAGAAGGACGGGACACACAGTGAGTTGTGGTGTTCTGCGTGTGATCTTACAACCGATTTTTGGGAACAGTTCCTGTTCATATTGTGAAGCGTCGCGACGACCATGTCTTTGTCCACTATGTAGGTCTAGACAGGAGAATGGATGAGTGGATACCCGAAGCGAATTGCCGTCAAATCAAGAAAAGAGGACGACCACCCACCAAGAAGCGGGCCGTGACTGAGGTCCCTGAAAGCCGCGCCGCCTCCTCAGCTTCCCACAGGCGTTCGGTCGCTCCGATGTTGAACGGGAAAGCCGCTGTGAAAGAGATAGAGATGACAGAGGAAGAATTTGACCTTCTTCAGCACAAGCTGCCCGACAAAAACTTTGAAAAGGTCTACTTTGGCAAGTGGGGGGTCAAAGTGTGGTGAGTGGGCCCGCTATAGGTGTAAAGTCCCATTAACTGATATATCTTTCCAACGTCAAGGTACTTCTCGCCCTACCCCCTGACAGACTTTGAGATGGACGACCTCGAGTCCTCATCCTCTGCCCTCCAGTCTCAACCGACAAGAACTTCCGGGACCTCCAGGACAACCGGGCGCCCCCACGGCCGTACGTTGGACCTGCTTATGGGAAGGTTGGAACATGCTCGGGGAGGTGACAGGGCATTATTGTTCGTTTGTGAGATGTGCTTCAAGTACATGACTGATGGTGCTGCTTATGAAGCACATATTGTACGTCTCCACAGCTTCCATTGCGTGCTGCTCTAAGTATTTGCATAGAAATGCTGTCCAGTCAAACATCCACCTGGGAGGAAAGTTTATCAGAGAGGTCGTGATACGATATGGGAAGTCGACGGGGCAGCAAACAAAGTGCGTATCTCTGACATGTTGCGACTGCAAATAATCATGTTTTTCGTCAGCTTTACTGCCAGAACTTGGCGCTTTTTGGCAAACTTTTTATAGATCACAAGACATTATATTTTGATTGCGAAAATTGTTAGTATTTTCAATCGTCTGCCACGCAAGTCTGATATATCCTTTTAGTTTCTTATTACGTCTTGACGGACGCGTGTACAACATCCACTGATCATATCATGGGCTACTTTTCTAAAGTAACAACAGCAGTCGGTAGTTGATGATCGTCGCTGAGACATTTTGTCCAGGAGAAGATATCATACGACGACTACAACCTGGCGTGTATCGTGACGCTGCCCCCGTATCAGAAAAAGGCTTATGGAATGCTTATGATCGAGTTCAGTAAGTATCGTTTCTCAGGATCGACACAGAGAATGAGATTCTTCGCAGGTTACGAGCTATCACGCCGTGCTGGCAAGATCGGCACGCCTGAAAGGCCGCTATCTGATCTCGGTCTCCGCAGCTATCTCGCATACTGGGTAGCTTCACTGATTAGGTTTCTCAGGTAAATCTCACTTGTGGAGAAACGTGCGTGATATTGACACCTCCGACAGACGTGCACTGTCGGTCCTTCCCCCCGGATGCGATAATCTTTGCACGCGTGGGTTCCCGACCTTCTCAGAGGAGCTCGAGCAGAATAGTAATGCTGTAGTGTCAAGAAAGAGGAAACGGACGAAAGGCTTTGATGGGGAGATCGATCCGAACGTCGTTACACCTCCAACCACTACCAATGGTACGTCGTCCCCTCAAGTCCGCATGTCCCGAAGTCCCAACGCTGTTTCTGTTGACGGATCAGTAGATCCGTTGTTCACGACACAGCGTATGGTGGACACAATAAGAAGATACGACGGGTCTGCGGAAATGCACGTCAGGATTGAGTGCACTTTGAGGGATATTGCCGAGGCAACAAATTTGCGTGTGGAGGATGCGGCGTTTGCACTGCACGAGTGTGGGTTGTTGGGGCAGAAGCTGGGTGATGCAAACGCCGAAGATAAACTCGTGATATCTGGAGCAATGGTTGAAAAGGTTGCGGCGGAAAGGAAGGTGAAGGAGCCTTGTATGGATTTGAGCCACGTTCTCTTGTAAGTACCATACAATAAATCTATCTCGGACAGGGCGCGCGGGGCCAATTGTATGTGGTGTAAAGTTACATAACAATATATGGCTAGGTTGGCCAGGTTCGATTGTGTGCCTCAGCCATCAGTCTCAAAGAAAGTTGAACAAATGTATGGCTGATGTCATGTATAGTTGGATTTGACCAGATCATGACTAAGTGCAAACTAGAACTACAAAACATGAAAGTCATGAATAAGGGAAGGTGACAGACTAGAGTAGAAGGAACTCACCCAAAGCATGAGAGTTGTAGGTAAGGGAAGTGACAACTGACTCTTGTGCCATGGGCAAGTTGATATGATACACCCCCATCATCTGATGAGGGTGTGATGTTCTCAGAGCCTTGATCTCTATGTAGTGGCATAGCCACGGCATGTTTGTGGTGAGAAGTAGGCAAGAATGAAAGGCCTTTTCCAATATGTGACTCTGCAGGGCACTGCCTGCTGAATTCTTCTTGCTTGTGCTCCATGAGGTAAGGCATCCTTCATCACTACAATGAATGCATATAATAAGTGAGATCTCATGCATCATGCAGAGCATTGGATGTATCAGCACATCAACAACAGTGATGGTTGGACCAAACTCTGCATTGTGGCACATAGACGAGCTGTTGCAGAAAATGTGGGGGGGAAAGGTTTTTGTCGTTAGGAAGGATCCAAGATCCCGATTTCCTGACCTGAAATACCATTTAGAAGAGAGAATACAGAGACAAAGTACTGCAAGCTTGTCTTCACGAGCACCAACACTAGGTTGCCCACACCGAGACCAGCATCACTGTCAAGGGTTATATGGGAAGAAGCAATATATTTTAACGTCGGTTGTATCAGGGTCCCGAGTTTGTCGAAAGAGAATGCTATGGTAAGGAGGTAAGGAAGAATGGGAACAAGGAAATGACGGAACAAGCGTAACTTGGTTTTTCGAGTCAGGTACGTTTCATTGTTTTTTCAAAGACTTACTAGTACATATATCAGGACAATATGTTAAGGACTCCAGGGTTCTGTTGTTCAGCCGCATTGGAACAATACGCTGCATCACCAAAGCATCTCACCATGTTCTCTGCCCTATATAATCTCTTACCGACGGCGGGCGCCCTGGCACTACATGAATCCCGTCACACGAATAACTGTGAGTGTTGCAGCTATCGCTCGGTACGCTGCAAGTAGCTTACCGTTTTCCTCATAGATGCACGACGCCACCGTCGACCAGATCCGACTTAACACTCTATACGTTCGCAAGGACAACAACCGATGGTCCTTAATCGTAATGCGCAAATCACCGCTGACTAATAGAACCAACTCGAAGAACTCCGAATACACGAAACTCGTCCCCGCAATATTTGAGTACTGGTGGCGACCACGGCATAAAACTCGCGCCGGCAGAGTTGACTGGAAATGCCTCGGCTCTCCACCTTTAATATCTGGCCAGTTTTTTCGATTCGGCACCAGTCTGGCCCTTCGCGTCTGGTCATTGACATTTACGAAAAGCTGGCGTAGTGATACACCCAGAAGACAATACCCTGGCATGAAGGCTTCCCCTAGAAGGCAAGAGGACGAAATAGATCCCCAGGACTGGGTGCTAGATATCGTCTATGAACTCGATCAAAAGTGGTTCCGGAGGGTCAATTTTATCTCTCGGGCGACGGCACTCACAAGATGGGTGTATGGAAACCATCTAACGGATTACATCCTTTCGTCCAACTGGCCAGAGTAGTCGGTTCGAACTTGAAGATAGAGGCAGATGCTTGAGCCCATTCATTTCGCTTGCATTGGAATCGAACCCTACAAGTCTTCCAAACATGGAAAAATATGTATATCAAATTACGCATACGCAGGGACTAAATACTAATCCTACAACGTTGGGCAAAGAAAACAATGCGAAGGAAGTATGTAGTACTTGACTGTGAAAGTACGAAAGCTGTGTAAAGGAAGTAGGCAATAGACAACACATTAAGGTAGCAGCGGAATGGAACGGCATAGCTGCGCAGATCATGGCAGGGAAAGAAAGACCAGGATGCAGATGAACAATAACACCATTTAAAGTAAACCCAATCGGAATGCGTCGCAATATGGCTGAGTGAGTAGGTCCAGAGAAGATGACGATAGGCATTGCAATAAGTATACAGAAAAATCTGATGCAAGATGCACCGTTCCCCGCGCACCTCAATTACGCTCTACGGCAAAATGATCAGCACCGACTTTCCTCCAAGTCAGTAAACAAAACTAACCAGGATGAGAATTTCCGAACTGCGCCGCCCCCATCGCCCTTGCGCTAACATGCACGTGTGTCGGCTTTTCCGAACCAACACACACCTCGATCCCCTTCACCCACGAATGCGCCATCACCTCTTCGATCGTCGACCTCAAACCCGGATCAGGCTCTAGCATTTTCCTTACCAAGCTCCGGCACGCCCTCGGGCTCAGGTTGTTAATTGTTGAAGGACACGATGAGACCGCTACCGAAGGGTTCGCGCACGCTGCAGCGTAAGCTTGGTATAGCGGATCTGTTGCGGGTTGCGCCGCGCGCCATGGCAGCTCCTGGAAGTGTAAGCAATAGTACACAATCCCGCATGCCCAGACGTCAACGAGCCGCGCGTCATAGGCTGATTCGCAAAAAAAAACAAAAGCACAAACACGTGTCAGCAGACACCTGATAAAGGTACGTAGTCTACTAACGTTTGCCCAAAAATTGTTCTGGCGCTATGTAGGGCTCACTTCCACAAAGACCCGTAGACATGTGGATAGTCGCCTCCCATGGGAGCCGGTACACCGTCGAGGCGCCATAGTCCCCGATCTACATTCATATGAACATTCCGCCGTAGAGTATTTGAAAACATCAGACCTTAAGGTTACCTCTTGTATCAAAGAATAAATTCTCTGGTTTGAGATCCCGGTGAGCGACACCTTGACTATGAAGGTATTCGACACCGCGGAGAATCTGCTTGAAACAGCATTCGACCTCGCTCGGGCTCATTCCCCTGACGAACAAAGGTAAGATTGAGATCATCATCGTTTTCATTTCCGTGCTTCTTCCGGGGCCGGGTGAGACATTTGATTTCATCCCCAGGGGAGGAGGAAAAGAACACGGGAACGAAGGGAGTTACATCCATTTTATCCCTCCACCCCACCCCAACTCAGAGGTAGCCACGCAGTGCAAGGCCCCAAAGATCGCGGAAAATGAAAACAGCGGACAGATCTGCTCACCCTTTCTTGATCGCAGCGTATAGATCTCCGCCAGGGCAGAATTCCATGACCTCACACCAATGCTGGGCCTCATCCTGTATGAGGTCAACCGTCTCGACGATGTTTGGGTGATGCAATGTGGAAGAGATGCAAAATTCCGCGGTGAGCTTCTTGATGTATTCCTTCTCGGTCTCATTCTTGCGACGTTTCCGAAATTCCTATGCACTAGTGTCAGTATCGAGCAAACCATCGTGAATGCATCACCAGCCATGATATCTCTACTGTAGGGAAAGGTAAAACCAAGTCGTAAACTCACCTTGACAGCATAGAGTTTCTCCTCAGTCCGATCCCACTTATGGGCGAGCCTTACAACGCTAGTCGCACCCTTTCCGATCGCTACCTTCTGACACACCCCATATTTCTGCGTTAAACTGACAGCACTATCGCTCCTTGACCTGGCCCTTCCACCGTCCGTGCTCCCCGCATCCGAGTCTGAGACCCGGGACGAAGCGTTTGAGCGCTGTGATGCTTTTCGGGTGACTTTCGGACCGGAAGCCAGCAGATCCTTCAATGTAAACTTGCTACCGCCCGAGTCGGAATGAACTGATGCGGGCTTGCCTGGTCGTGCCTGATTGGGCATCACAGTAGATGCGAAGAATGGATTTGTGCTGTCCGACTCTGACGGACGGCGTTGCGGCGTTACAGTTTTCCCGTTCAAGCAATTCGGGTGGACAGTAGATGCACCAAGTTTTCCGCCAGAGGTGCCGCCGGACATACTGGGGGCACGACTGCCTGGTCGGCTAGGTGCCCTGCTTGAGGGAAGACTAGATGAAGGGCTCTGGCCATAATCATCCTCAGAGGAACCGGTGGTAGATGATGGTGTCTTGTGCACGACTGGGGAAATCGGAGTGAGGGAGAGTTTTTTCAGGTCACCGCGTGTATGGCCTGGTTGTTTGTCATATGCGCTGGCTTCTGGGGGTGGGAGTGGGACTGCGGCTGTTGTCTGCTGAGTGATGTGGAGAGATGCATTGAGCTGTTTCGAAATGCCATGGATAGTGGCGTTTCCGCTGTGTGGCGGTTTGTCTGCGCCGTCGGTTCCTTCACCGTCGGCCATGGTGGTCTCTTCAGAAGAATCAATGATCGCCATGATGGAGATGGATTTCTTGTTTAAAAGGTGTTCAGGAATGAGAGATTCAGTAGGTTCAAGGGGGCGATAAAGCCAAGGGAGATCTCTAGAGGGCCAAAATCATGATGCAAATAGACCAGTTAATGTTTTTGGCTGAAACTGGGAGACGAGTGCTATAACTTTGGATCCAGACGCACTTCCTGAGCTCCTAAGAGCTCGTTGTCGCCCAAAGGAGAACACGAAACGGACGCTGCAGTCAGGCGAGGTGAGGGAGAAAAGGAATTCAGGAAGAAATTCAAAGACAGCTTTTTGTAGATCAAATTGGTAATTATTTACATCTGCGTCTCCCTGTTGATTCAGGTCTCGCAGTATTACACACAATTCCACCTAAAGCTAAACTATGTCGCGCCAGTAGCCACCTCAGATCCCAATCTCGATAACAAGTCTCTCATGCAAACAAAGGAATCACCTAAACCCTGTGAAACACTCCTTTGGGTCGCACTTGCGATTTTTCGTCATGATAACTTGCCCTTTTGTCCCCATGCATATCCGGCCTTCTGATCCGGATCTTCTAGCTGATAGCTGATTGATATATCCCCGCAACCTCAACATTTTTGAGCAACTGGGATGCGAAAATTATCCCTACAGCGAAGAAATGTCTAGCAATCAAACGTAAGGAAGACATCGGCGTACATCAGGTGTCATGCCAAGCCTTGGTGGCTGATAGTGGAAGCCTGAGCTTATTCAGGCTATTCAGGGTTGAGGAAGCGGTGATCACTGAAGTGCTGAAGCCCGGTTGCGTACGGAATGTCGCTATCCCGAGTGCCTTCCGGCGTGTACGCATAAAAACCGTCCGGTATTTGTTGGAAGAGCTGAAAGGTATTCCTCGGAGAGGGGCAAGTGTACACGGTCGACATCAATAATCACCAAATCACGTTACCCTCTTCAAATAGCGAAACTCCCGCACATGCGATAAACAGACGCACATTTGTGCAGCTGTGCACAATGAACGTGTTCACCTTAGCTGCAAGAGGTTATGATGCATGCAGTGGCATTAGCTTTGCGGTATCTTCACGAGGAAAAGAGGTTGGAAGCTCAAAGGCCAGCCAATATGAGCGTGTCCCTGGTCATTGCTATATAATCTGTCCAAGTTGTAATCTGCGTTTTCAACCTGAATTCGATATGAATATATCATTCTGCATCCATGGCGTCGACCCGCACATCTGCACTCCCTTGGCAGCCGGGGCGTCGCAAGGATGCCTGAGGATGCCTTGCCCCCAGACGTTCTGCTACCAACATGGGACAAGTCAGCATGGTGGACACTCCATGGGCAAGCAAACGTGCAAGAGAACTCAAAGTCTCCGTCCGGACGTTCTACCCCACGCATGCGATGAGTCAGAAGAGTGGATACTCCATGTCCAAGTAAACGTACAAGAGAAATCGAAGTCTCTCTTCCGCTGACACCGATACCCGGACGACCTAATATCACTTGGCAGTGGGACTTGAATGGACGTAATATTGGCTAACGCCGACGATGTCTCTGGAGGCATACAGGCTACGTCGAGCCAATCACAACTGGCATTAAAGACAAACAGGTTGATTACAGGAGTGCACAGCTCATACTCTCTGGCACAACTCCTCACAAAAAAATCCTGGAAGCGAATGGTTATATTTCAATGTTTCGTTCTAGTGAATCATTCCGAGAAACTCAGAGAGAGTCATGCGGTATACTGGTTGTCGCCGTGTCGGTGCGTTGGATCCCGCTCGAGTGAAAACAAGAAACCAAGCGAGAGGAGACCGAGAAGATCGAACCGGAGGTGGGAATTGGATGCTGTTAAACCCAGACGTTTTTCTGAGCATCGAAGACGACTGTCTCGCTTCACATACTATCCTCTTGGCAGATCGAGACCAATGGACCTCCGTATGTGATACCTAAGGACATGATTGGTACACAAATCCCTTGCAGCAACTGGCGTACAGTTACTGGCATCGCGAAATCGCTGATGCTTCGGTGGCAACCGGCAGGACTAGAGTTCGTCGTTAAGGTATTGCGCGACTAGTGCGTCTTTGGTCAAGACCCTTGCACTGCGGCAAAGTCTAGGCCCGCATCAGTAGGAGCACACACACGCCCGAATCGTCTCTGAGACTCGGCTCTACCGGTTCATGAGGTCCGGTCAGTAAACCGACCGCCTTCAACCATTTCCTTGATCTTCCGGGCCAGCCATATCGAGTGATCTGCGGATCTTTAGCCGGGACCTCCTGCGTTATATTCGCCAGGCGCAGATTCTCGTTCAAGAAGGATGCTTCCTTTGAAATTCCGAACGGAAAATATCGCTGTGGGTCCTGGTATGTTCAGTAAACTCACAGGTTAAATTTAAACTAGCCGGTTGACGGCACCTCGCTAGGCGTCAGTGAATTGGGGTGTTGGTACAGACGGTACACACCGATCCAGATCATTCGGCTAACTCACGATCCATGTAATACAACAATGTGCTGGAATTGACACGTTCCCGTCATAGTCGAACTGCAATATTTGGATTCAATTTACGGGTGCGGGAGAACGAGGGAAATTGCCTGGTGTGTTAATTGTTCTCCTGCGTAACACTAGTTCACTTCCTTGTAGTATATCGGTATGGGTTCATTTATCCGAATGTGAATTTTCAAATGCTGGATTCGAACCCAGACAAGAAAATAAACCACAAAGCTCGTTTTGTTCCCGCTTGAAAGTCGACCAATCCAGCAAGCACCATTAGGCCGATCGTGACGCAGCTTGTGGATCCGGATGGGAATGACAAGATAACCACTCCATTTGAAAGCTCTGAGGTATGACAAATGCCTTGCTAGTATGCAGAGGTTTGATCGTACCTACCGTGGAATTTATAGACT
>QFEU01012704.1:0-15121 GCA_003316345.1 Tricholoma terreum
TGCTCACCAGAACAGGTATGTTTCAACCATTGGCTGCAGCGTTTCAGCCATTGGCTGCAGCATTGCCATGCACCAAATCATAAACCTTGATCCATCGAGAACCCGGCGCGGCCGCAGTTGTCTAATGAGTCAAAGCTGCATCATGGCAACACAGTTAGCAGCAGACAATTCAATGGTGAATGTTATCCTAGAAACGAAGTCATTTGCTTTGTTGGTAAAAACGCAAGGCCTCACCTGGTATAGCTATTAGCACAATAATGAACCTGGAATGTTCAAATGTGATGTTGGACAAAATTCGCTAGTGCAGCCTAAGCATTGGTCTGGCCCTCTCAACCATCACAGCGACATCTATGACCTTATCGTCTTTTATAATGACGATTTTGAAATTGTGGTAGGAGATACTCTTGTTGACAAGTTTCGTCGCTGAGATTTAATGCACATAATACCAAGCATAGACAAAGGGCAAGGGCCTCGGTCTGAGCCGTGTACATTACTCACTTTGCAACTCGCTTTGTATAGATCCAAGCCAATAAGCAATAGGTCTGCCAACCGCCCTCAGGCTCGCGGCCCACAGGTGTAGTAAATGAAACCGCCGAGCCAGCGCATGGCGTAGCCGTCGTCCCCTTGATGATGAGACTCTTGCTCACCCGACTCCCCTTTTCCTCCTCATTGACAGCGGTAGAGGTGGATCCAACGAAGGAGGCTGAGTTTCGACTCCGAGTGAACTTGAAAAGCATCGCCTTGATCTCCAACTCGTTCAACGTGGTGATTTTTTGACAGTGATTTCGGGAAGACCACGGGATGGCATCGTGGCGAACTGTGTCCGAGTCCCTGCAGTTACAAACAACATGTTAGGTGCATCAAGACGCCCTGTTCATTCAAAGGTGTCGTACCCTTCTTCCAAGGAAGGGCAAAGGATGGTGATACCAACCTTCCACACCCCCTGCTCCTCTGGAACGAACACATATACACCTCTCCGTTCCGACCTCGAGGCTCACACGCGTTCGCCAACGCGCTCAGCTGCGCCACCATCAAATTGACGGTTATCTTGAGGTCGAGCATCGTGCATCAACATTCACGAGCTTGCCAAGATCACCCAGCGCTATGACTTTCATTACCTCAGGGACGGGGCATGTTTGGTTGGTGAGATTCTACGCCATTTTCTGGAGAATCATTAGCTGGGGACGAGAGAGAAGAACAAAGGAATACTAGAACGTACATTGACTATTCTCGTCAAATCCGCCCCCAAGTTCCTTATACACTTTCCACCCTCACCTGTCCACCGGAGATACCTCCGTCCTGACCCCCAAAACGACTCTTGTCACGATGCGAGCGCGGGGAGCTGGTCCACCATCAAGTTGACCGCCAAGCCGAACGATGCCCTATACACTGAGCATTACCATCCCACCTCCATCGCTGTCTTGCCAGAAATATACCCAACCCTAGTCCACCACCCGTGCTGCATGTAAATGGACAGGGCTCGGCGAGAGCACCAGAAAAAAATGTTAGGGCGGTTCAGAACGGACGTTGGAAAGGGAACATGTGGATGGGCAGGAGAAACGGGCGAGGTCAAGGCGAAAGAAAATATTGTTGATGGAGGGTGATGAGGTAGAGACACAGGTGGATATATCGCTGGCTCGGACGAGGAAGGTGTTAAGCGAGGAGGCTGAGATGTCGACATCGACGTCCCCAATCGCATCGACACCTGAGTTCGCCATCTTGCCGGTGTGCCTCTACCATAGCTGCTGAGATATGATTGGGCTGGGCGGGCCGGGTCACGTCTTCGGTCGCGCTCTGATCACCACCTGGTCTTCGCTCCACACATTTACCTCGAGAGTCGGCCACTGTTGGCGTATGCCTACACTGAAACTAGCGCTCGAATCGGACGACCGACTTAAATTCCACCATCACTTCGAACAGCAAGGGATCAGCGACGGCGCTTTTAGCTTTTAGCTACATATCATATGCCCCAAGGAAACGAATCGGCAAAACGGGTCTTGAACGTTCACAGTAGCGATGGAGTGTATGATAACAGCGGGGCTGGATCGAGCATGGGGTGGAATGAGGATAAGAGAACGACAGCATTCATAAGAGTGTTACTGGTGCAAGGTTGCAGAGTTACCGCATATCGATTGTAGAGTTGATCCCTAAGAAAGGAATGTAAGTACCTAAATTGGACAGAAGTTTAGGTCGGGTCGTACGTCGAGAATGACCCAAAGAGCCCCCGTACACCGTCATCTCTAACCCCGACACCCATCACCAATCTTCACTTCCGAGACGTGAGGAGCTGCAAATGATGGTACAGTTGAAGGACATCATCCATACCATGTTGGCTTGGTACCGGAGTGTGAAGAAGAGGTGGCGGGAACGGATACTTCCGTTTCGTTGGGCTCGGGATCGGCCGTGGGAGCAACCAAGGGATCTCGAATGGGGCGGAGCGCAATCACACTGTGTCATGCCTCGGTGGGTGCGTGCTACTCTCATCCCCGGGTCTAGCCAAGCCTTTCTCCTACACCCCTGCTGTCCAGAATGGAAATGGGAAATTACACATTTGGAGGTAAGTAGAGATTGAATGTACTTCTTGACACCTGAAATAGCATACATAGCCGAACTTCACTGTCAATCACTACAACAAACGTGTTCAGAGTTAGCTCAGGGGCTGGTGTCAAATATGTTCATTTGACCCTATAGTCAAGACGGAGCGGACGCCTAGTACTCGACAAACAGCATGCCCCTTCTTATTGGGCTATCAACATTAGTGGTCTTTCCAGTATGAATTGTGTTAACTAGTGTCCTCAGCAACCCTCTAGCTATTATGGAGGGACTCTACATCGGTGGAGTCTTCACCTATTTTCCCCAAAACAAGGGAGAGCACTTCAACTATCGGGCCAACCAGCATCATCATAGCGAACACCTGACCGAATGTCCAGCGTTGTTCATCGGCCGCCACTCTATTCCGTTGGATGATCAACTCCAGCATTGCAATAATATACGAGCACCCGCCTAATCGCCCAATCAAACCAAGTGGAAAATCTCCTAGTGGTTTACGTTCCCCTCCATGCTCGCGTGTACCCGAAGTTCGTGTATTTCCCTTCCTCCAACAAAATTGCATACACAGACCTAGCACCACGGGGACCAGCATGCAGCTAAAACTTGCTACCATAAGCCATCGAAATACGGCGGCGGTGGCGGGAATGCTGACCCCGAAGATTACATAGATGACAGACGCGTTGCATACAGGTTGTGAACCGTAGGTGGGAGCTTTTGCAAATACGTAGATGGTCGATGCAAGGAAGCCAGACGTGGCAAGATAATACAGCCACGTAAACGCCGTGATACGGATGGAACTTGTGGGATAGTGGCCTTTGGGCTTCACTGATATTTCGACAAGGCACAGAAGATGAAAAACGCAGATTGCGTGAAAGAAGGACATGGTCCCCCTTACAGAATTTATGACGGAGGTAAGGAAGAGGGCGAGCCCTGTTATGCCCAACGAGCTGTCGATGGAAGTTGAGAGCTCTGGTGAGCGACACAGTGCGCCTAACAATGGTCCACCCAGAGATAGGATGTAGAGTGACACGCGGGTGTAGAGAAACCGAAGTCCGTGATGCGGCCCATAGTACTAGGCAAATTCCGCGACTCACACCGATGCCAGAAATGTCAGGATTGCTTTGGATGATGCATTCCGCGTTGGTAGTGGAATTCATGAGTAACCAGGGTACCAACGTGTAGGAATTCCTCTGACAGGTGGTCGAGAAGATTGAACAACCTTAGTTCTGGGGGGGTGACTTGCGAGAGAAAAATGGAGAGGTCCATATACTTATCGCTGATAGTGCACGCCAAGTGCGCGCACAGCCTGGCACCCTGAGCGTAAGCAAGGTGTGGAGGGAAAATCGTGGCTGAATACAGCATGTGCGTAGTGATGCATCATGCGTGGGCCTGGCTTGGCCTGAAAGCCAAAGCTCAGGCTGTGGCCTGTCAACATCACGCCAAGATCGTTGGATTGGCTTGGGCTGCTTTGGCCGTGCATGGTCGTGCCTGTGAGCAGTGAGAGTATAAGGATGGCGGCCGCGACGAGTAGATTAATCATTATGGGCTAAATCATAAATGCCATGGGTCACAAACTAATTTGTACGCATGCGCAGATGCTCTAAGTAATATTTTAAATTCCGAACAGTCAAGAACATGTAGTTTGCATGTAGTCTCGTTACCATCCTCCATTCAAGGTAGTGAAGACTGGAGTCGTTCACATACCATGCAGGGATATATATTAAACTAACCCCCTCGCAAATGCGAGGGGGATCCTAATTGGTCCTAACTAACAAAAATTTGGCCCCTCCCGTGTCGTGAGGGAGGGGCCATGAACCTATTAAATAAATGAAAAAACCCTCGTGCAAGGCGCGCGAGGATTTATGCTGCCCAGGGTATGGTCACACGCCGTCCCCGTCCCCTTGCTCCACCTTGTCGTCACCCATCCCGTCCCTGTCCTCTCTCGCGTGTGGTGCTGGGTGGTGCAATGTCCCCTGGTGTGTCGTTGGCGGTAGTTTCCCCATGTGGTCCTGGCCCCATGGCGGCCCTCGTTGTTGTGGTCCCCGTTGTCTCATACCCCTCCCGTTGTCGTTCTCCTTGCCCTTGCCGTCGAACCCGGGTCCTCTGTTGTCGTGCTGGTACTGGCCATCGTAGGGTCGTGCTCCCCCGTCGTGCTGGTCCCTGCTGGGCGCTGGTGCCCGTTACTGTCATCGTCGTGAGTTGCTTGCACCCGCGATCCACCCTGGAGCAGTGGCTGACAGGCTGGGGGTGCTGCGTCGTCGTGAGCCCTGGTGCTTGTCGTCGTCGTCGTAGGCTGGTTACGGCTGGGTATGGGGTGTGTTGTTTCGAGGGCCATCGTTACAACATGTTCATAACCTAAAAAAAATTGAAAAACCATTGTTAGTTGAAAGAAACAAGGAATAAAAAACTTACCTGCCCAAACGACGATAGACGTTGTTTGGGCCCATTCTGTGTGTGTTATCTGGCTTGTTTCCACTCAGTTATTGTTCTCCGGGGTGGTGGCAGCTTGTGGGTGTGTTGACGATGCAGTTCCGATGACCAAGTGGCCGCGGTGTTTCCTGAAAATCACGTGTTGCGAAGAGCTAGCGTTCACTCACTTTCCTTCAAAACTTGTCGTGTCTACAGCTCCCCATGAACACTCCGCCCAAAGTCAAGTTATGGCTGTCTTTCAACAATGTAACCAAGCTCGCGCTGTCGATCCCACTTGCTGAATGTGGCACCTTTGCTGTTAACCCTCTCAAATGGCTGCGATTTCTAGGGTTTGCCATCTACGGACGAGAAGGCTACCTCTCCACATCGAAGGCTGGCCCAGATCTCGGCGATTATACAGCAGATATAGAGGCCCGTCCATACTATTTCGTATCAGAGGGTAAGGTGGACTGCCGTACGATAAAACCTCGCTAATGTTGTTAACTTTTTCAGGTGAAGCTCGCCTTGTCGATGTTGATGCAGTGGGCGACAGAACATCGGATGCGTCATATTTGACTACCCGCCGAAGAGATTTTAGGAACAATGTGATTGGCCGAGATGGGACCTGCGTGATAACGGATGATATAGACCGAAACTGCATTGCGTGCCATATCCTCCCCCATGCGAAGGGAAGCAACGTGCGTCCTTATGAATCTTCTATAGCGACTTTCTCACTCTAATGAAGTACATCTTGAACGCCATCCATCACCGCGGTGGAACAGATGATTCCGCCGATGACATTAACGACATTAACGACACTCGGAATGGACTTCTGCTAATCAGCCTACTCCATCGCCCGTTTGGAGCTGGTGAATTAGCGTTCCTGAAGGTTTGCTGTTATTTCCATCCCGGGCTATTCTGAAACTTAAGTATCTCATAGACTCCCAACTTTGGTTTGACTGTCGATGATATTCCTTACCACCCACCAAAAGACGCCGATGAAGAGAGCCCGGCCAGTCGCCTCACATTGCACTATTTCGTTGACTTACCTCTGCTTGGTGTCGTGATCCCCGATATCGCTCCCCACAACTCTGATGCGCGGCAGCCAGAAGATACCAGCAAATGGCCACCTGCTATCATTGTCGATCTCTTCTATGCCACGGCAGCTCTCAACGCATGGGGTCCAAAATCCTTTATCAAATATGTCCGAGAAAAGTCGAGGGATGCTTATTATGACGACGATGACGATCAAGATGATGGCAATGCGATGGATGGTGGTGGACCAAGTCATGTCGATGCACAGATGGGTGATCAAACAACAGGACAATCTGGATCTAAACGCTACGCTCTACGTAGCAGAGACAAAACGTCAAACATTCCCACAGGTCAACCGAACGAAAGGCGCTTCGCTGATTTGATGGACGGTGTGAGCGCGTTGTGGATGCAGTCTTCGAGGGGGGACAAACTAAAGCCAGAAGGTGTTCCTGCTTCGGATCTTGCTCGCAACGAAGGCGTTCAGATGTGGTTACAATCAATGGAGGATAGTATTTCATTATAACTCAAGTGTAACATAAAGCTTTTTCGTCTTCTTGTCCTCCCCCTACAATGATAAAGCGCGCCTAGTAGTTCGTATCGCAGAGAGACCTATAAGACGCATGCTCCCGGACGTGGATGGGCTGAGTACTCATTTCCCGCGTTGGGAGACCGTGAATTCGGTACTTTGAAGATGTGAATTATTCTAAGGTCCATAGTTAGTACCATCACTCTGATAATCATTGCCCAGTAATGATCGCGTGTGGGATTATTTACACGAAGCAAGGTGTATTCCACTCAGTGTTCACGCCTGGGATTCCATGACGACATGAATACGCACAAGCGTTCTCATTAATGTATTACGTGGAGCGTGTCGAAGATGGTTGAGAGGAGGATCAGTAGGCTTCATAGGTTGAATGTGCTCTGCAACGTTGAACGGCATTAGGAAGATTAAACAAGCAGTAGAGGTAAGTGAATGCAATTCACCCAGCAGGTTGGTGACGCAACACGTGAGCTTCTGGCAACATGTGATGGGAACATTTCTGTCCACTCATGTTCATTTTTCCACCAACGGTCCAACCCACAACAGCCACGTCAATAACACGTCAACAACATCAACATCAACATCAACGACCACAGGCTCGACGACGACGGCAAACAGCAACAGCAACAGCAAGAGCAACAGCAGCAGCAGCAGCAACAACAACAACAACAACAACAACTGGGGCTCGAGACGCAAGTGCATCTCGAGCCCCAGGGATGTTTTTTTTCTTCGCTAACATGCTAACCTACGCACAGGGACTTGCAAGGCACAACACCGGCGACTTACTACTATTCTGATCGTAAGTTGTGATCACATGATCTCTGTAAATTAGAGCAGATGAATAGATTCCGCGAGAAGACGTCTGTTAATGCATCCTATGCGAAAACATTATCAACTTGTTTCATCCTAACTATTTTTGCTACAGCCGATTGCATAAAGGATGATATATCGATGATAGTAAACAAACTTTTTGATTGTTTACAAAATAATTGACTTGGTCGAATTTTGACAATCTGATGACTATTTTTTATTTTTGAGCCAATCAAGAGTGTTCCACGTGATGTCATTGCGCACAAATTCTACGAAGTTAATTGTTTTGTGATCAATCAAATTTTTCGTTTACTGTCATCCTTTATGCAAACGGCTGTAAACCCACTAGAATGTTCCTCATCTAGTATACTATATGGATTCAGAAACAGCTATAACCTCATTTTCGGCCCTTTCCATCAGATCTGGAACTTGTTCATGACAGCCAATTTCCTCAAGATCTGTCCGGATTGGCGAAACTCTGGGTGTGCACTGTGTAATCCGACTCGGACTCGGAGATTCTACTAGGCCTGGAAATTTGAGGCCTTGGCTTGAGGGCTTCGTGGCCCAGGCCAGGCCCACATTACTACAGGCTGTGCGACTATCAGGTCGTTAACTCATTAGCATTGCCGCTCCGTCATTTTTAGGGTGCGACTGTCTGGCTTTCCACACTGCGGAGTTCAACGTTCAACCTTTGGGAACCGTAAAACTGATTGGCATCTAATACCACGGCAGCTGTTGGGTTGGCAGTGCATTCGCCCTGGCAGGGTCACGTACATATCGAATGGTATCAGGATGGCGACGCACAGGGGCACGAGTATCGGAAGCAAGTGCATAAGAGTATGATTTAATTAACTCCAGATGCATTGAGTCCACACCTTTGCTATTGACCACTATCAATGGATCCATGTAAGTGCAAGTACATTCTCGCTATAGACACGCCAGCTTGATAACCACCACTTCCAGCATCACAGAGCGGCGAAAACGGTATTATTTCCACAAGTAATGGCCGCTACGGCACGCTAATCTGCCATACCAGTCTTTTTGTATTTCTGTCTTTCGATATTTGACATAGCTTTCAGTGCTGCTGCTGGAGCCGCAGCGGCAGCAACTGGTGCACACGTCAATGGGGACGTTACCACAGCACAGATCCTGCAGTATGGCGCTCTGGGGGGCGTGATGAAGGCTGGGATGATCAACTTCTCGAGACTCATCGCTATGACCACGTCTTCCCTCTACATTCGCATGTCACTGGTGCTTCTTGGCAATACTTTCGGTCCAGCCATATTAATTACTCTGGCGCTGAGCCAGAAAGCCATGCAACAGAGTGCGTACCATAACTCACCACGCTGGGATGTAAAGTGACAATGTGGATTAAGCACACAGCGCACTAGTCATCGCTGCCGCCGCACCACTCGGGGGTGGCACCTTGATGTTGCATGCAAGTGGTATGGTTATATCCCATTGAAGCATCGTGATTGGGCATTTCCACTGATGCTTAGCTTTTAGGTCCTGTGGCGTCTATTCAATCTGCTGGCTGGGATGCCTTGGCAGGTTATACCTTTGCACGGGTAGCACATAATCATGGTCAGTCTATTGCTGCTTATACTCAATTGGGGGCTGAATATGCTGTCTTGCACAGGGTACGAAGTCTGCGCATTTAATGCAGCGGCAGCAGCGGGTGGTGTGTATGGAGCTATAATGTTTGTGGCCAAAGGGCTGATGGTAGTCCAAAACGTCGAAACTCGCCAATATTTCGAAATATTTGACTACAGCGGCCATATTTCTCGTACTGTGTGGACTACGCGCACTGTTCAAAGTGTTCACCCTTCAATACCCCTTTATTGATTTTCGGCGGCTGGGGATTAGTGGGGTACCGGGGAGCTGAGGCAGCACTGGCTTGTTGGTGTGTAGAATGGTGTGCTGATTTACTAGACCACTTACGATACAAATATAACCTGAAAGGACGTCGCGGGCCTCGAGACACGTAGTGAGCAGGCGGTGAAACTCAACTACGCACACTAGCCGTGCCGCTCTACGCTACCAACTACATGTACGCTGACGTGCGAATCGTGCAGTAGACTTGGACGTCTGATGCCATCTGGTGTTGCACCATATTTCAAGGGAATCCATCGTAGGCGCACTATCTGAATTGAAGGTTGTGAGAGTGAGTGAGAAACCAAATAACGCGTATGTGGGAGCCAGACAGCACAAACGCGTGCCATATTGCGAGGGTACATGTACATTCAATCTCACACCATCATGAAACCACCCTCCATCCCTACATCGTACATCCATTCAACTCGAGTACAAACCCCGACGAACCTCCCCCTTCCACCGCGACTAACCACACTTGAGCCCAAAGGAATTGGGGCGGGGCTCATGGTAATGGTAGGGAGTATCCATGTTGGTACAGAGCATTACAGAGCGTTGCCAGTGCCGCGGGAGAGAGGGTGCGACAAAATGATATGACGAGTTCGTATGGTAACTCTAGGCTGGCGTTACGGTGGAGGTGGAAGCGACATTAGAGGTGGACGTGAGCGCAAGCATTGCTCTGATGATGGTGGCACCGATCTACAGTTTTGTTGTAGCTTTGGTCCTAATCTCAGGCTTCAAGGACTTAATAGAAGACAAAGACGTTGAACCAGGAGCGAAGAAAAAGAAAGAGCGGGGACTCGGAGGTAGCTTAGTGCATAGCTGATGGCGATCTTATGAAGACTGCCGACACGATGGAGAGTGGAAATGCGGAAGCAGAAGTTACAGAAGGATTGGAGTCGAGTACAAGTCATAATTCGGGACGATGAAAAAGCGCGTGGCCCAATGATTGGTCAAGTTTGATTCCTTTTTTTATTTTATTTACCTGACTCACGCGGATGACCAGACTGATCCCGAGGCAGTGAACAGGAGATCCTACAGAACGTTGCATCAAGACACTTGAAGACTGCAGAAGCTGGAAGCTGCCGAGATGGCAGCCTTATTGACCTAGGGAACAAGTCTTGGAGCGAAGAGACCCGCAGAAGTCTGGAAAGTTGAAGGTCACATAGGTAAGCTACACTGTACCGAATAATACGGTCTATCGAACGCATACATTGTACCGAGTGATGCGGGTTCGGTGGATGCTGTCGAAGTCCTCATGTATGTATATGTATGTACTATAACAGTAAGTAAGTAACCCCACCGACCATTGTAACATAATGATCCTATGAATTGGCATCAGACGCAGGCATTGGCAGTTGCATTCGGAGGTGCATGCTGCATCGGCAGTGGCAACGGCAGCGTGATGGAGGCAGTAGTCGTTGCATGCATTGCGAACGGCAGTGGCAGGCAGTAATAGTTGCATGCATTGCGAGCGGCAGTGGCAGTTGCATCGGGAACGGTATCGGCAGTTGCATCGGGAACGGCAGTGACAGTTGCATCGGGAACGGCAGTGGCAGTTGCATCGAGAACGGCATCGGCAGTTGCATCGGACACGGCATCGGGGCATTGGCAGGGCTCTGTAGATAAACTACTACCATAATCAATCTCTCTTTACAACAACCCAGAATGGTACAGTACAAACGTATGAAGGGGCATGAGATACAAATATCGGCAACGGCAACGGGAGCGGCAATGGCACACGCAAAAAGAATAAATATGCAAATATAATCTAGCTAATTTGTACTAGCTACAAAGATCCAGTGTCACATCACTCAGAATTAGCAGGGGAATTGGCAATGGTGTCGTTGGTCTCCTGGGATGGTCTGCTTTGAATTTCTGCGAATCTGCTGTCAAATGATATCAAATTGCGCTCCATTCTTTCCTTCAAAGTCACATATGTCTTCAATGTGATGTCTTGTTGTTCTAGCTTCTCAACCTCGGCCATATAAAGACGATGGCTGGCATCCTTGTATGATGTGCCAAGCTGGTTCTGAAGGGCCTTCACATCAGCATGGCAGCTCAACAACTCCCTGTCTGTCAAGTTCTACAAGGGGATGAATTAATATGGCCACAGAAACTGAGGACGGTGGTAACTTACAGGATCGGCAGGGAGCGTAAGGTGGTCTCGGGCAACCATGAAATACGGTTGATTGGTCATGTTTCCAGACTGAAAATGAATGATGAGTAAGTAGGGGTATAGAGAGAGTTGGCCAAAAGACACGGTAGACACGGCAGCAGCCATCAGCAGCGGCAGGAAGACACAGCAGTGGCAGCGAGGCACGGCAGCGGCAGGAAGACACGGCAGCGGCCACTAGCACGGCAGCGGCCACTAGCACGGCAGCGGCCACAGGCACGGCAGCGGCAGCAAGACACGGCAGAAGTTCCTCTTGATCATGAGTCATGATCAATCGATCACAACGCCGATCGTCAAGTGTACCAGACGCAACGCTGTTCCTGTTCTGCGGTTTCGTGCTTGTGGTCATCAGGCCCGCAAACCGTTTTCGTTTTGCAGTGTGACCAGACAACGGCCATGTGGATTTGGGGGTCGGGAATGTGGCGAATTTGGTAGGCAAAGTTCTAATTAGGATCCAACCTACATTGCGAACGGGTAGTTACGACTGTCTCATAACCCTAAGGGATGGTGGGCGAGAGGAGTCATTCGATTTTGAATGTTATGATAAGGTCGTGAAGGAGTGAGGTCATGGAGTGTCGCTAGCATGTAATCCCACCAGACGAGTACTAGTGGCTCCACGTATTCGTTGTCCTACCAGCATATACATGCCCGCGTTCCTGCGGCGCTGTTTATGCGAGGTCCTCGAAATGGATTCAAGAACTGCCGGCCAAACGCCGTAAGCTCATCTAAAGTCGACGGATTCGTCGGACATTGGGTCGGCGCAACCATCGTCGATGTTCCCGCGCCAAAACCGGTGGTAGGGCTTGAGTATCATCGCAAGGCGAAATCGGGGGAGCAAACAGCACTCGTGTCCCATGGAGGGGTTGCGCACGGATCAGCCTAAATAAAAGCAAGTAAAAGAAGACTTACGAGTGCTGAACCCACTCAAACGCGTCATCTCCCTCAAAAACTATCCAACCTAAACATTTTTCACACCGTTGCCTTCATCCACCCCTCCCTCGCAACGACGGTCGCCACTTCCTCGCGCAATATGGCCGCGTACTCGCCCCAGCATGTGGCAGGGTGGGACGGGGCATGTCAGAGGGTCTGTGTCGTTGGGTCTTGGGTCAGCGATATGAATTTAACGGGACGTACACGGGGAGAAGGGACTGACCAGGGATATCGACAAGAGCCCAGCAAAGTTGATGCGAAGTCCGCATCGCAAGGTTGGAGACCTCGTGCTGATGGTCCTCGGCTTCTTCCAGCAGCCAGGTGATCATGTCATTCTGTGTGTGCATGCGAGTGTAAATCAATTACGACGATTTGTTTGTACCTCTTTCTTCCCCTGTATTCAGTGTGCTGCCCAACTACTATGGACTGGTGGACTCACTGACGCAGGTGGCAGGATCAGGTTGATCAATATGCCTGCAGGAGGGACATGATCGGAGTGGTCGATGACGAGCTTGATGTATTTTGGGTCGTGGCCTAGTGAGCACCGATTGTCGGTCAGGCAGTCCATTGGACGGAACATCATCATGGTGATGCCAGTGAGTGGGAACGTACACAGGGGCTGGCCGATGGAGAGGCGGTTGCTTACGTGGGCAATGGGGGTCTTGGCATTCGGGTACAGGAGGATAGACGCCCACTCTGGTAATTATTGTTATCACTATTGGTTGTGCGACGAAATAAGGGGGGTTAGACTGACCTTTGTCGCATGGGGGAAGTACGGCGTTCAGAGAGTCGACTACTTCGTGGTGGAGTTCTGAGCTGAAGGGGTGTTTGTAAATTATGGGTGCACGGTGGGAACGGGAGGGAGGAAGGGCATACCAGTTTGGGGCAAAGTTGGAGGTGAGCATTTTCAACAGAACTCGGATGTGGTAATCGCCGAGGTTTCCCCGTTCCCAGCCGACTGTCCACTCGCCCTAGAATCTGAACGAAGTGAAAAAACATCAACCAACCAATGCCAGCGTATACGCACGCCATTCGGCCCACAATTGACAAATCGTCATCCCTCGCACATCGTATATCCGTGATATGTTCGGGGCTCGTCACGATGATCTGCCACAAATTGAGAAGTGGGATCTTGAATATCGACTTTGACGGCCCATATTGTGCGTAGCCGTCCTGGATGATCTGGCACGCTTGGGTTATGAAGCGGATGGCGCTGATGTATGACGAGAGCAGGCCATAGTTTCGGACGGTCAGGATGCCGTGGCTACGTATGTAAACAGTGAGTACTGAGAAACGGTGCGAGGAGTGAGAGTGGGGTAGGGTAACCGTACATTGGGTTTGAAGTGGTTGACGAGGGTGAAAGCAAAGATGAAGGACTTAGAGAGACAATAGGGTTGCACACCTGGAGTGGGCGTCGGCAAGCATTTCTCGCAGGGTAGAGAGTGCTGTGCGCAAAGTGCGGAGGTCGGCATCGGATTTGCGCTGTAGAATGATTCGAATGTGTTTTATTGATGATGATGATAAGGGTTGGGACGATACCTTTTCTTTGTCGTGCTCAGCCTGCTCCCGTTTCTTTTCCTACCTCTCGTGCGACTTGCGGTCAGCGCTGAGTGGACCAGCGTTGGACCAGCGATGATCCCGCTCGAGACGCTCGACCTGGAGGTCACGCTTGCGTAGCTTTGTCTCGAGCTCCATCTTGGTTGTCTGTGCTGCGAGGAGCTAGCGATCAAGGGCTGCATGGGCGATGCTTGAGGTGACCACCTGGGCACGCTGCCGCCGTGTAGCGGTGGAGAGCTAGGGGTCTCGTAAGTAATACTACGAGTGAATCAGAAACCATATAGATTTTACTTACTGGCCATGTTCTAGTTCAGCAGCCAGTGAATCTTGTTTAAATGCTAAGAGTGGCATGATGTAATCGATTCGTTGGTGTCGTCATTGGGACCGTGTTGTTGATCCTTGTTTATCCTAGGTGGTTCCCTTTCCACAGACCGCCCACGCATCTTGGCCAAGGACACCGGTTACAGGATCAAGAATGTCCTCATGCAACCACTTACACCGCCCAGGCTCTCTACGGTACCCTATAACCCTATTATGTAAGGATAAAGATCGAAACTGACCTTGTCACATGTCACCCTTGGAACGATAGTCACGTGTGAGCGGCTTCAGATAAACGACCGCGTCCATGTTCTGTATCACCTTGCGTCTCCCACTGCTGCCAATCCAAAGATATCCTCACTAGTTCAGGAGTGTAATCAAGAACCCCAGGGCCTGAGTAACTTCAACTCCCGCTATGGACCAAATTACCACCCACCTCACTGAGATCGCTCGCCTGGTACCCACTCAGAGCATTTCTGTCGAACTTATTCCCGCACTCTACCCAGAAGGTTAGGGTATCTGTCTGTCATCCTGTCACACGTTTGGCGGTTTAATCCCTTCGAGCAGATCTGAGCCCTCAACAGTCAAAGGGTGTCATCTTTTTACTCACGATCGTAAGTCCTTGCTGCGGATTCGACACTTGTAGATAACCCGTTTCTTCCAGATCGTCGATTGGTATTTGGGATCGGTCCGACTATTCAATGATAGGATCGGCGAGAAGGAAAGGATGGTGGCGGAGAAGGATAGGATGGTGGCGGAGAAGGATAGGATGGTGGCGGAGAAGGACAAGATGATCGCAAAGATGGATGAGGTGGTGGCGGAGAAGGATAGGATGGTGGCGGAGAAGGACAAGATGATTGCAAAGATGGATGAGGTGGTGGCGGAGAAGGATAGGATGGTGGCTGAGAAGGATAAAAGGATCG
>QFEU01012802.1:0-10571 GCA_003316345.1 Tricholoma terreum
CATCACCAGCCAGGTGGGTGGTCTGTAGGTGGTAGTCTTATCCATTGGTTTCGAAATCGTACGAAAAGAATGGTATGAATGGTGCGATCAGCGCAGCGTTGATGGTTCGGAAGCTGCTGGCTTGTCAAGCGTTGCCAGTTTATGAGTCCGTGATTCGACGCCTTCAACGGTGATCGAGTGTTGTATCACCGTAAAATCAAAGAATTTCGCGAGTGAGCGCCGCATTGATGTGGACATTCCGGCATCTTCTGCTGACTGAAGCGCCAGATTGTATCATAAAAATACCGATGCTGCCCAGAGTACAATGCCGAGTGACATTAGCACTATTAATGCACCACGACGGGAGGGGAATACCGTAGAGTTGTCATGCTAAGATGACAAGTGCAAAATTCTGCTTGATATGCCTGTACAGATCTGGAGGATCAGGGGAATTGTCGGTTTCTGTGCAGATTCCGATATCACACTCCGATGAGAAATCTTCTCAAGCAGCATACAACGTCTAAAAAAACGCGAAAGAACCTGACAGCATCGAAGACGTGAGCGACCGGGCCAACGGGGAACCAGAACCACGTTGTCGGAGTCAGTACCAGGAGTTAAACTTTTTTTCTTGTGTGGTGTGGGGTCAACCTAGCTGTAAAACTGCCAATGCCTGACAAAAGTAAAACGGTAAGCAAAACAGGGTCTAGACCATCTGAAAATTGGACAGGTAGGCAGCCTGCATAACCGTTTGGATTCACTGATCAATCGCCAATGAGCTTATTCAAGACAGGGGTTTGTGATGATGACGTTCAAGACTTCGCACTGTTGTTCCCAATTGGCGCGTGAGGCAACTCGGCCCGTTTAGGCAGCTTCGATAAGTCGCATGAACAACCACGAGGGGACTATTAGTCTGGGCATCAAGCCGCTCAGGTGCATGGCAGGAAAGAATAACTTGACGAGATTTAGCCAGTGGGGTCGGGGAAGCTGGGGCTCGGATTAAGGGTGGACTACTTAAGAACCTTCGCTACGCAATTGCGGGGTAAACCTGGCCAATTGTCCCATCAAAATCAAAGTCCTCAGAGTCCCTTGCTAGAGCGGCAGCGAGAGCCTATCGAACCTCTGTAGCCTCCTATAGCTCGCTGCGCTTATCGGCGAGTCTGTAGCGATGATAAATGGAATCATAGGGTCTGCACCATGTAGATCTCGGCCTGGACACTCAGAAAGAAAGAAAGATCTCGTCACAGTCTTCGTCTGAGGTGAACCGCAACCGAAATGTGGTACAGACACTCCCGGTGAGTTCGCGCCTCCGTGATGATCCACGCTAAATGACTCGGTTCCCTTTATAGAATCGAGAACTGTCAAATGACGGTCCGGGCCGTGCGACAAGCGCGATAATGTAACAGAACAACATCGAGACATACGATATTGGGGTCCAGATCATGGGCTGGACGTGGTGCAGAGCCTGAAGCCCCGAAATTAGTGAAGCTCATCTTAAACACAACGGAGTTACAAATCTGCAATATCCAATTTGTTCGGCGAGAGCAGCCCGGTTCTTGCTACAGCAAACTATATGGATGCAAGCATCAGGCAATGTCGCGAAATGGCTCAAAACCCTTCTTACCCCCCCAGCGCTCAAATTACGGTTTCGGCTTCCTGTGGGTGATTGCCATTGCCAAGCCATTGCTACTCGGGACAAGATATCGTGCGTATGTGCATATCGGTGGAATGCACTGAAACTTGGTAATTTTGCTCGGAGGTATGTCTGCATAACGATGTCAGTGCGGCACTCAGAAGCTCACGACGTTCACTGGAAGTCGAATGCGCATAACATGAGATGCCGATGGTTGGGCACGTGCACGACGGACAATTTTCATGAATGCCAAGAACGCGCTATATAACTTCCAGTCGAGAACTGTCACTCCACTCCATTGGCTGTGCTCCTTTCCTCGATATGTGTTGATTCTATCCGCTCAACATGATAGCTATGCTAAAAGCCACTCCCCTCATCTTCGGTTTACTCATTTTCATTGCTACTCTCTCGACCTTCTTTGGCAGCAGACGCTTATCTCAACCCGCCCGAACTACAATCGAGTTGCCTGTGTTGCTAGAATATTGTTCCGAATTAACAAACGTTGTCTGTTCGACTGGCGACGACGAACCTTGGAAGTCGTCACACTTCCTTCGAGGGGCTCCGAACGACAGGTACAAAGGTCAGACAAAATTTCAGTCCTTTGAAGTGAGGCGAAGCCGAAGTAACTTATAAACCCTAGATAACCTACGGAATGACACTCACTATCTTACATCGTGGGCGAATGCTGGGTTTAGTGCGTCTCTTTGTCCTTTGTGCTTGCCATCGGTTCCTAACGCGCCCGCGCTGATTAATAGCAAATCAGTTCATGAGTCACGTCAGTCTTCGATCCTCCCCTGCCTTTCTAATTGCTCAGACGTTTCTAAAAGGTTAACATGATCTACCTTGCAACCATCTCCGATCGCATTCCCATTGTTGCACCATTCGCACCGGACCACCATATTTGTAAGGTTGCTAACGTCTTAGCGGTCTCGATCTAAATTATCTTTAGCACCATCTGCTGGTCCTTTACCGTTTGGCGAAGTCTTCAATCTCACTGAACTACGTCGGAGTCTACGCCTACCCATCCTAGAATGGTCCGAGGTCAAGGCAGTTGCGCCTTCCCTATCCACCGATCGCCCGGCCATCGTAGAAGAGCTTGGATGTTGGTCGACTCGCGCTCAAAATGAACCCTACCCCATAAGAGTAGAGCAGATGTTGGATCATCTAGGTTTAGACGTGTCATATACCCGAGTTCCAGACCCATATCGCCAACAACCACACCTAGATGCTGACGCTCACGTGTCCTTCTTCCCTCTGGCAGAGATGGTATTCCCCAAGCATCCTGCTGAGAACCCTGGAGACAAGGATGTTATGGCAGCCTCCCCGCTGGGAGCGATATTAGGTCCGGACGTTCATATGTCCTGCTTTGACACTTTGTACTTTGTCGCCGCCGGAAGGGAGCCATTTGAATGGAAAACCCCCCGGTCCCCAGCGTGGCGCTTTGTAGGAAAGCATCTCAGGTTCACGGATTCTGTTATGGAACTTGCGGTGGGGTACATCCGGAGAGCGCTCAAAGTGACCACAGATGAATTACCGCAAGTGAGTACGGTGCCTACCTTAACGGCGATGATCCTCAAAAGCGTAATAGTTCATTACAGTGCACGCGCGTCGCGGCGATTTTGCACATCAATGCTGGGACGTCCCAACCCAGTGTTTAGCGCCGCTGTCTGCATTCGTCAAACGTGTCAAAGAGGTTCAGTCATCCTTGTTCTCGAAGCACGGTGTCAACATTTCTGAGGTTCTCATTACATCTGGTTCGTCTGTACACTACTCTTTGCGCACGAATATTGGAACAATCGTTTTTTTCCCCCAAATACTAGACGAGAAGGATCCCGCTTTCTGGGCACAAGTGGAGGCAGAAGGCTGGAAACATATAGATCACGCTGCTGAACGTACGTTTGACAAGTACGGTGAATGGTATCCAATGGTGGTGGACGCTGCAGCGCAAAGTCTTGGGGCTGGTTTCGTTGGAAGTATCGACTCGACTGTCAGCATAGTCAGCGCAAGGCGAGTGGAGGATTGGAATCATGGGGTGACCCGGGTGGTTGGTTGGGGTGGTCGGGAATGATTTATAGAGGTTTCTTGGGATAGATAATATCACTGTACACTTACTAGCACACATGATACATTTTCTTATTTAATTCAGCAGCAGCTCCGAACATGAGGCCCAATCGCTTCAAGAACTTATCGGTAGTAATGATATCGCTAACCTGCTTGCCGATTCCCGAAGTGTTGACCCGAATCGAAGTCCATTATTTCATATCTATGCAGTCATCGAATGTGATCTCCGAGCTTCAGAGTAGAATAACGACACGGGTTTCGAAAGAAAATCTCAAGTGGCCCCGTGTCAAAGAAAAAAAAAACAAAGTCGGACTTTCTTTGTTTGGGAGGTGTTTATTGCTGAAACAGTTAGGCTCGTATCCTTTGTTACTCCCAAGTCTATACATAAACCACCACGTTCATTACACCGTCCGTTCTCTAAATTACTTCCCCTTATCTGAGCCATCAACACATCCACTCTTAGATGACTCTTCCGCGCGTGTCCAGTCGTACGCCGCTTTACGAGCACCCCAGAATCTCATCTACCAGTACACTACCTTTGGCCATGGTGTTCTCCCATTTCTTGGCTGTGTTGCAGCCTCGGAAGACGAGATCTAGGTCTGCATATCTTGTGTTCACAGCACTTATGATCTTCATCACCTATATCTTGTTGGCCCATACTATATTGTCACCTCATACCCTCCACCTGGACCTGTCTGCGACGGATCAGATGGCAGCTAGGCTTGAGAGTATCCAGAACTCTCATACCTTGGGGAAATTGGGATCCAGTAGAAAGCACAGACCATTTTCCCAAGGACTTCAGTTAAAGCTGGATATGGTGCAGGAATTGGCTGCCATTTCTAGCTTCCTTGCGAGCCTCCCACAAAACCATATCCCCCCATCGGTTGACCCATCTGTGCCAATTGATCCCCAACTTGTACTGGACTTTGATACGCATAGTTCGCGTGCGGAGGACGAAGTGCGGGCCATGGTGAATGATGTTTGGTTGCAGAATCCCGTCTTCCTGTATTCGAAGGTGCGTCAGTCGATTCATCTGGTTCAATGCGATTCTAACTTTTCATTTTAATCAGCGTTACTCCTCTGTATCCAGGGAGATCAAGGCCATCCTTGAAGACATGCATCTCAAACCTGCACCCACAATGATTGACGTTGATATCCGCGACGATGCCGACGTCCTCACACCGATCATTGCCCGTCTTACATCGTCTCCCGACCTTCCTGTCCTTCTCATCGGCGGCAAATACGTTGGTTCAATCAGCGACATTCGTGATCTTCATGAGAGTGGCGAGTTGCGCAAGCTAGTCACCGCGTCTGGAGCCGTCATCGATGGAACAAAGCGGGGGAAGCGCAGAAAGTAATTCTGGTCGCTTCTAACCCCCCGTCACGAACCCGAATGATCTATGGATTATGAACGAGCTCACGTCTAGCTGTCATGCTAATCACAGCGGCCCACAAACCCCACACCCGTTTTTATATCTTACAACATGGACGATATCCGATGGCTGTGGCTATTCTCTACTGCCATTAATCTTATCGGTCCTTTCTTACTTACCGCAACGGACGATCTCTTCCTTTCCACCTTTCACCCCTAACTTATCGCCATCTAACCTTCGCTGAGGATGACTCCTCCAGGTCTTTGACAACCTGCTTTGGGATACGTGGTTTTTCCTAGAAAATTCTTTGTTGGGTTTAAGTTGGTGTATCATACCTATTCCGTTCCTGTTCCTGTGGAGCGGTTACTTGCGGATCCATTTCTCGCTGCTTAAAGGGTACTCTGCGTTCAATGGTAGCAATCAATAAATTGTGTCAAATGAATTGTGTGGCGTTCTCAGCAAGTTCTCTATAAGGGCACTTCAGCAGCCTGGTCGAACCTTATTGTTTGATCGAAATTACCACTAGTACGGTGCTACTTACAACTTACAGTGGGAATGGAGCTGTCTCTGGTCGTGCGGTGCCGCCCCGACCGGTCCGCCGAAGCGCCCATTACTCCAGGATCGACAACGATGAGCCAAGCCCCTGCCCAGGTGTGAGCGGTCGTAATGCAACTATATTGTACAGCAAGAAAAATCAAGATCCGAGTTCATTTGATCATGGCGAATGATTTCTGGCACCTTTTTTTCACGTTCGCTATGGATTAGCAAAAAAAATTAGCTCGAGCTGCCGCCGCCTCCTGAGCGTTGTAGGCAATCTGCGAGAGATTTTGGCATAATAATGCAGCTAGTACTTATTGGACTGAATGATGCCGACACTGTCGGACGAGGCCCGAGAGTGCCACGCTGTATCATACTTGGTTGCCAAATGGTGCAGTAGATTCAAAGTAGATATGGAGAGCAGTCCAAAATAGCCGCCTACATGCCAGCAGCCAGTAGTATAGAGTCCGAATTCATGTGTTAATTCAATTAGGATCTCTGTGAAAAATGGAGCTCTCTATCTTGGCGGCCCGAAAATTTTCCTGGTGCTCTGCCTATAAGGCCATACTTTGGATCTACGTATAGCCGGAAGTAGTTTACACCAGCGTGGGTGCACACCACGTGATTACAAACATCAACCTGCACCAACTCGGCAGTATGGACTCGGATATATGGATACGTCAAACTGGGGAGTTGTGCCCTGTCGCCCTCTGTCGACGAGTCAAATTATAAGCATTTACGGATATTTCCATCTGATGGCAGTTCTAGTTTCTCAGAGGGTGCGTCCAATAGAATTCACTTCTTCTAGACTAGGGGTCATATCACCTACTTATCTGTGCTGTCACAACGTTCATCGACTCTTTTGTTGCTTCGGGGAAGCCTCGGGGAAAATACACAAATTTTGTCAACGCATTGAACGCAAGATCTAGTAATATGGAGCTACTGTCGCACATGCGCTGGCGTCACTCGGCAATGATTGTTTCGTGAGGTCTCTTCGTGACCGCCTGGGCCCTGTATAGATCTCTGAGTGCCATCCGTTCCTGCCATATAATTCAAGTCATGTCAACATCCTACCTCGAAGATCCTAAAGCCGAGCCCTCAGTCGGACTCGGTGTATGGTGAACAGGGTATAGTAAGCATGTCGCTTAGTTTAAAATTCCATATGTCGCTCTTTGTGAGCGTCTGACTGCGTCTGATCATTGATAATCCTTCGGCTCCACCCCATTGCTCCCGGCCGGAAGCAAAATCGTTGAAGATATGGAAAACAAGGCAAGACCTCAGGAGGACTTAGGGTCGAACCGGAATGGTTTTCTGTGTGCGTGGGCCTTACTTCACGCGTATCACATAGTCTTTCCATAATCAACTGGATCGACCAGGCTATCTTGTCACAAGAGCCACCTATAGCACTAGTCCAAATCGCCATATAGTACTGATGGCAAATCCCGAACGCAATTACCAACATTGGTATGACCAACTTGTCAGACTTTCGGTTGGGGGAGAGCAGCTCAAAACGTGTTCTATGTACATATGAATGCACGAAGATGGTTGGTCCTTGGGTTAACCATTTCAATCCTAAGTCCGCGCATGTCTCTATTTTCTCCTCTTAACATTTCAAGGTACAATGGGTCCAGATTCTCACTCCAGCCCAACCCTGTGCTCAAAGAGGACTTAGTTCCTAAAACTCTATTCGTCAACCAGGCATAACCCGGCTGGTATGTCGTAAACGAACAACCCCATCAGTATCCTTCTAGATAAAGCCAAGCATCCGCCACTTATTAGGTTCTCCCCAAGTTGTTTCTTACCTTGTTGGCACACCCTACTTGTGACACTTACCCTTCAGATGCAGCGAGCTACATGTACAGGTATCCGGATACGGTCGCCCACTGACGCTCGAATTATCTTCCATGCCGTACTGTTAAACATCCTTCCAATGGTCACCCGTCGATTAGACAACGAGGAGCGAGGTATGATATCGCCAGGTTGTGTTTATGTTTGGGAAGAAAGAAGCCCGCACGCGGATTTGACTGGGGTAAGATGCTTGTCCATCAGTCCTAATATGTACATGATAATATCTGAGCAGGTTGGTATCGAGCGATGGACAGATGGTATACTTTATTTACTTGTCCGACATAACTAGTTGACAACGTCATTGTAGGCATTCGATGGGGCCCATCAAGAGTCCGGGAGGTAAGGAATGTCCGTCATCCCAAGATGTCAGTTTGAATCTGGCTTGACAGGGATTCTTATTCTATCATGAAAAGAGCGACACACATTCCCATCTCTATGCAGGCAGTATTTACGGGTGCGACATTACGTTCAGTCACCTGGATGCCTCGAAGTTGACATACTTACAATCGTAGATCGTCGTCCAATCATGATTCTAGCCGGTCCGTCCTAATTAAACAAACATACACCGTGTTTGTGGACACCCCTTCAGGGCAACGCAAGTGGCACCTCAGTATGCAGTCGCGTGGTCTGATATTGCACCCCACTAACCGTGTCCTGCAGTTGCATATTTTACAGAGGAGTCAATTGAACACCTCAAATCGGTGGATGACTTTCCTCGCCTCACTGCCATCTCCGTACCTCCTGGAAACTACCAAAGTGCTCGGTCAGGAAAAGGCCGATCAGATCAGACCTTCAACGACGAACCCGACACTCCACATTTCCCTCGACTTGAATACGTTCCATACACACCAATCAAAACTGAAGCATATAGCCCAGTCTCTTCTACTCGCCGACCAGCGGGGCAGCGCCCATCAACTCGTGCCACTCCGCACAATAGCTATCCGAAGTCGGTTTCGACGTCACGAGGAATGTCCGGATCTATCTCCTCGGATGAACCACCAGGTATTCTCGCACCACTTGCGTATCTTGAGAACGTGGCACCCCCACGTCGACATCCCATAGACGAGAAAACTTTGAAGTTGCTTTCTCCGTCTACCTTATAATCACAGTTCGGGCATTCGGGCATCCCTGCCAACGGGTCGCATTTGAGCGCCTCGACAGATTGTTTTGGAATGCAGGGCTGATCGGCAGGTGTACCTATTGGTCCTAACCAGGTAAAGTCACCTCACGTTAACCCCTGTCGACTGCCGGTAGCATAAGCGTAAACCACAGCCACTCAATCAAGGAGACTGCTTGTTCTGATGTCAGTCTGATTGAGTTGGATCGATCACACGGTAGGTAAGCATCTTAGTCTTGCTATCATCCTACATGGACAGCTGAGATAACCCGGCGGCAGAGAATGAGCATGAGAGACAAGCGAGATATATTCATATCTTACTGCATATCATGAGTGAGATAACCAGTTTTCTTATCCCTTGCAGCGCGGATATATGTGGGCTTGTCCCCATAAACCTGGTTATTGACTCCGCAATTGACATGTACAGGAGCGTACTTTCGGGATCCAGGGACGACTCGGTTTAAAGGTTGTATGGCATCCTTCAGGTGGGGCTCACCCTCATAAAATTGTGCAGGTTCGGCGGAAAATTAGGAATTTCATTGAACCTGACTTACTCATTAAAATATATGTGTGTCATACCCCTACTTCTGACTTGAAGCTTATGGGAACAGGGTACCGAGCGTCAAGTGATAAGTCAACCAGATAAGACAGCGTGAGCATCGTTGAAGCAACAGGCTCCGGATAAACGTCAGACACGATTATGCATACCCCTTGAGGCACCTAAATGCCAAGAATTTAACAGGAGCACCACAGAAAAGGATCCCCGCCGCACATCTTGAATACCACGGGAAAAAAACGATATCTGGAAACAGAACAATACATATTGTAACACTTCAGCAGGGATTGCGCGATCGACGCCGATTCATATTAGAACCCTTGACGGAAGCAATGCGTCTGTGAACAAGAAATCGGCCGATAAAACCTCTGGCGTGAAGCTTGGAAGACGTTCATGATTACCACGTTCGATTCGAGGCATATAGCCGATGCGAAATGAGCATCAGCTGATCAAAATCCCTTAATGAGCACAAATCGCATACTGGCGGCATGTTTCAAAATTACGTGCAACAATATTCAATGTAAGGCTTCGCGGTAAGGACTTTGATGTTGTCGGTTCAGTTATTCCGAAGCAATTCCGAATTGGAGACATCCAGAAGGTAATAAAATTCCATGTAATTGGCTCGATCATGAATCACAAGGAGAGCTTGGTTCAACGTTATCGGAATTAAATAGGCGAGAGCGTCGATTAATGGGCAGGGAGCGAGGTGACCTTGCTTCAACGTATCTGCAGTCCGACGCCTCCACGTACGGTTGAACGGGAACGTTTAGTTGTATTAATCCCTCTTTCCATTTACAGCTGTGGCAAGTAGGGTACTGGGTAGGTCGTGATCACCCACGCTGGAAAGTAAGGAGATCGAGCCGAATACGAGAAGGATCAATACAAGAACGGTCCCCGCGAGAAGTACGAAAGGTCTGCAAAGTGGTCGGCGATTGTGGAGATGAATCATGGAATCAGACTTACCCACTGATATCCTTCCTCTCACAGCTCTGACCAACCCATTTGTCAGTCTTGACCTGGGACCCTTCACCAGTCCTCGTGGCTCCGCATATGCATATAAAGCAAGTTCGACCCGACTTGCTTGCCCCAACACACTGCCCACGTCCGGAACACGAGTTTGTTCCATTTGTGCATGCGTCCGATGTTGTAAAGCAAGTTGAAATGGACCCGATCGGTTCTTGGGGGGGAGGATGAACGGGGGGAAGAGGGGATTGTGATTCTTGAGGGCTTGGCTCGCGTCGGGCGTGTGAATGGGATGAAGGCGAAAATGTGAGAAGTGCCACATGTAGACCCTCGTGCTCGTCATAGGCTCGTTTAAGGAAGGCGCGAATGTTGTCCGCAGCATATGAGTATTGTTCGCTTGTGCGACCATAAGTCTGACGCAAATTCGAAAGTTTCGTGAGTTCGACAGCCGCAAAGGCAGGACTTTCGCCGGACTCAAAAAAAGCGGAAAGGGCGTCAACGTCCTCC
>QFEU01012846.1:0-12425 GCA_003316345.1 Tricholoma terreum
CTTCACAAAGCCTTCCGAGTCCAGATTTGTCTTCGCACGAGAGTTGGCTGAGAAGCTGAATTTGCCAATATTGTATTGCACCCCTGCAGCCTTGAGCTCCTGCTCCGTCTTGCCGACCCATGACACCTCTGGATGCGTATACACGACTGAGGGAATTGCATTGTAGTTGACGTGACCGTGGCCCGAATTGATGAACTCGACGGCTGCGATGCCCTCTTCCTCGGCCTTGTGGGCCAACATGGGACCAAAGGTGACATCACCGATGCATTTGATGTTTTTGATAGAGGTGTTGAACTGGTCATCGATGACGATGCGGCCTTTATTATCCAGCTCGACGCCGATCGCTTCGGGATTCAGTCCTTGGACGTATGGCCGTCGTCCAATGGCCACGAGGACAACATCTGCTTCCATCTGTTAGGGATGAGGATACATAATTGGAAATGTAGGGTGAAGGCATAATGGACGAACGGTTTCCTCCTTGCCGCCTTTGGCTGATTCAGCTTTCAGGAAGACTTTGCCATCTCGTTTGTCTGCAGATAGGACCTTGGTCTGTAACTTGAACTTCAGACCCTGCTTCGTCAAGAGCCTCTGGAATTGCTTGCTGGAGGGGGGAAATGATCAATACTAACACAAGCTGCAGAGAACGAAAACTCACGCGACCTCTTCATCGATTCCCATACCGCCAATCCCACCCAAAAATTCCACCACTGTCACATCCGCACCCAGGCGACTCCACACACTTCCCATTTCCAACCCGATGATACCACCGCCAATCACAACCATCTTCTCGGGAACCTCCTTCAAATCCAGCGCGCCGGTGGAGCTCACAATCTGCTTTTCATCTATTTCGATTGCGCCACCGGGGAACGGTGTTACTTCCGAACCAGTAGCGATGATGATGTTCTTAGCATCTACCTCGCTGGTGCCGCCGTCAAGAAGGGAAACAGAGACTTTAGTTGGGCTGACGAATGATGCAGCGCCTCTGATATATTCGACTTTATTTTGCTTGAAGAGGAACTCGATGCCTTTTGTCAGGCCACTGACGGCGTTATCCTTGGCGCTGAGCATATTGGCAAGGTTGAGGCTTACGCTGCTAACTGTAGTGGATGAGTAAGAGATAGGCTTATACTCAAGTACATGCGAAGATTTACCATCGATACCGCGGCGTTGGAAGTCATGCTTGGCTTGATGGTATAGGTGGGAGTTGTTAAGCATAGCTTTCGAAGGGATACAGCCAACGTTGAGACAGGTACCGCCAAGAGATCCGCGTTTCTCTATGCAAGCAGTCTGTAACAAAATGCAGTGAGAGAGAGACCATTGTATATGACATCACAACACACCCTCAATCCCATTTGAGCGGCCTTGATTGCTGCCACGTATCCTCCCGGACCTTGCGAATTACAAAAATCATGGGAAAGATGCATTTATGCACTGACGAGAGACATACCTCCCCCTATGACCACCACGTCATAAGGCTCAGCCGCGGTGGCCAGTCCACGATTAGGGCACGCATAACTAGCACCCCAGCTGCTGCCATTTAAGGCTGTCTGGCGTAGTCTTCGGCCGACGCTCTGTAAAGCACAAAGTTCATATTGACAGCGAAACAAAGAATGGAAAAACGGACCCTGTGTGGTAGTCTATGAAGCTTGAGCATTGCGGTCGAAAGTTTGCAAGAAAACTTGATGACGGATGCATTCGGATCCAGGGAACGTGATCTCGTAAATATGATCACATGATTACTCGGGTTCTCGTTCACTCGTCTCCACTACAGATGCTTGCCACCCATGTTCTTCGCGTTGACTTTGATTTTTGAAAATCCTGAATCAGATTTTACTTCGTTGATATCATGACATTCGTCTTCACAGCAGACCCTTTTCTTGCCGACCTCGATTCTGGTGTTCAATTAACCCACTGGCCCACCTAGTAAAGGACACCCAGCAGTTGTTCAGTAAATTGACCAGCCGACTCTCATGACATTAGCGATATTTTACGCACTGGCGCCAGGGGCTTGCATTCCATGATTCAGTTATAATTCGTTACGTTACATTCATTCTTACTGCATACATCAAGTTTTCATCGATCTAGTCAAATTATACACCGTCTATGAATATATCTCGAGCCATCTGGGATTATGTAAACTTTGTTTCACCCCCGGTTTGTGTGTACTTGCTCAATTGTATCTTACATACGTCCAACACTGATCGGCGCCACTAAAATTATAGCGCTTGCCACTACATAGTGCATTGCCAGAGCGAAAACGTTAGCACTCCGACAGAGAGAACGTTGGGAAATGCTACGTGATAAATAGTCCTCCTAGTCCATTATTATACACCAAACGGACACCAAAGCGACAGATCCCAATGGAAAATACAGCTTACAATGGTTCGCTACCTATCTCGCAGAGCAGAGTTTGTCTTATTATAACTGGGGTATCTAGTTTCCCCATTCTAAAGCTTCTCGAGTCTCAGCCTTCCCGCGCCATGAGTCGCCCTTCCAAGCGACGATGACGATGAGAAGGCCGCTGAGGAGCATCAGGGCCCCCCAGATGGTATATGTCCAACCTACATAACGAAAAGTTATCAGTGACACGTTTGAGTTCCATCCATGTCCTTACCATCCCCAATATTATCCTGCAAAAGCTTTAAATGAACTCGAAATATCTAAGAGCGACTGTACACACCTGTAAAGGAACGGCGGTCTCTATGCCGATGAAGGCGAATACGCCACGGAAAGCGCTGTTGGTGGCAACGGCAGTAGAGGAGCGACCTGTGTTAGCATCAACGATGTAGGCAAGTGTACTAGCGTAAATCCATCTGCGACAATCCCAGGTTCAATCTTTCAGGAAAGTCATACTTGTTCCAAGGAGCGTACATCGAAAGAAAACCACAAAAAAATAGCATGACGCAGATCGCAGAGATGTTTACGTGTTTTGCGCAAACCCACCCGAATCCGACAACAAATGGAGGAAACAAGAAAACAGTGTATATGTTGCTTTTCAAACGCAGCTTCAAAAGATCATAAGCAAAAGTCTTGTTGTACGATTTTGAAATGCCCTACCTCTGGGTAAGGTTTGCCACCGTTGGCAGCTGTGCGACGGGCAAGCTCATGATCAGAGAAACGACCTCCAAGTATGCTACCTGCCATGCTTCCTGCAAATCGTCTATGAGAATATCAACAAACCACGGTTGAGCTCAACCGACCGATCCCAAACGATAGAAGCACAAGTCCTATTTTGAGGGAGTTGTAATTATATTTTGAACCCAATGTCCTCGCCGACGTGTACGTGATCACAAACGCAAATGCAAATAGAAGACCTGATAGAACAGAAATTATGTTACATTATGCTTTGCGTACCTCGAGGCTTACCAGATGCAAACAAGATAACCACATTATTCCATCGCCGTAGAACCAGCGCGAGAGGTTTGAAAGGATTGACGTCTCTCAGAGAAAGCTTTACTACATGTGTGGCTTGAATCTCATCGTTTACAGTGAAATCTTCCAACGGATGTTTTTCGGCACTAGCATCTTCTATGTTTTGTTCAGGCGCGTGGGCCTGGGCTTCAACATCACGCGGTTCCACCATGGACTGGTTAGTTGTTTCTTTCAGTCGTCGCTCGAGTGCATTTTGATATGCTAAACTGCGTTCTTGACGG
This sequence comes from Tricholoma terreum, assembly GCA_003316345.1. NCBI lineage: Eukaryota > Fungi > Basidiomycota > Agaricomycetes > Agaricales > Tricholomataceae > Tricholoma > Tricholoma terreum. The sequence continues at coordinate 3,654 of QFEU01012846.1, forward strand.
AACGTATCGTTAAAGAACAGAAGAAACGATAGACAAGAAGTGCCGGAAACTATTGCGAGGAACCAGAAAATGGCGCGCCAGCTGAAACCTATTGTCAGTGCGCCCCCAAATATGGGGCCTAGAGCCTGGAGCGAAATGTCAAAGCGGAAATAAGGTACGTTGTCTGACTTACGGGGCCAAGCATAGGAGCAAAGTAAAAGATACCCATCTGTCAGTGAAGTCAGATGGTTGAAGCCAATAACTGGGAGAAAATATCACCTTTGTTCCCCTCTCCGCGGGTTCAAAAATGTCAGCCAAGGTGGCAGCGCCGATCGTGATGACAGCACTTGACCTTCACCAGGTGGGTTAGATTCGAGCTATATCTTCCGCAGTTCCACTTGCCCTGCAGCTTGAAGACAGCGAAAGCCTATTACTCTGTCAAAGTGAAACTCGTCAGACGGAACCTAAATAGAAATTGACGTGCTTACAGCTCTATGTTATTGCTCACGGCTAAGACGATAGACCCTATAGTAAATAGAGAAAGAGACGCAAGGTACACCAGCTGTGCAGTACAGTATTAAGACCTTAGCTTGAGTGTCGAAAAATAGATAAATACCTTTCGCCCCTTGACTTCACTGACTGAAGCCCAGGCCATTGGCACAAGCCCTTGGAAGAGTATGAACAAGGACATGCTCAAACTAAACTGGGAACTTGTAGCAGGCAACTCGTCCTCCATCTGAATAACAGCAGCTACAAGATTTTATCAGGTAAGTAATAACAAACGTCTAGTAAGAGCAAATCCGATTTACGATTTTGGATATTGCCAGCCAGACCAGCAATCATAGACCCGGCGGATACCAAGAACAAAGTAAAGTTCTGTTTATCGACCATGAACTTCGTTCAACCAGGCGTTTGGGGATACATACCTTTCGGGACGAGGACCATCTTCTAGGGTCATTTTTGACCGGTGTATGTTCTATATCTACCCTTGGAACAGGCCCACACGTTCCTCCGACGGACAATTTGGCCGCTTGGGGAACCGCACTGGAAGTAGGCTCCTCGACTGCGTCCTCTGGAAGACCAGTCATAGAAAGGCTGGAGGTAGAACTTAGGGAAGTAGGATTGTTGAAATTAATCGTCCCTGGAATCCTATTTTATTGCCGAAGTGATGTCAAGAGTCCGATGGTCCGAAATCGATATACGAGGGGAAGGAGCCGGCGGCACAGCGATGATATAATTAGATCAAGGAACGATTTTCGAGCCGGAAAGGCGAAACAATAGAATCAAATGATCAAATAAAACGAACACGGACCCACAGCTGATCATATTGTCGTCTACTACTTAAAAGTATGGGACTGGTTTCCAGGCTTGGGTTCACTGTATGCTTTTGGTGGAGCGGGAAAGTCTCCATAGAACATTTCACCTGCAGAAATGAGGTCGATCAGTGCCATGCTCGTTGGTTGACATACGTACCATGCTTTTGCTTTCTTTTCTTCTTTTTCACGGACGATGCTTCAGGGTCAGGATTGTTATCAAGAATGTTCGGAACCGTAGAGAAATCAAATGATTCTTCCTCGTCACCTGTGGCTTCAATTTGGGAAGTGACGTTTGATCGTTCGTCTGGTGCCTTCTTTCCGTTCAAACCATCGGCCGAGCGTAAAGCATCAACATCCTCCACCACGGCTTTCGTTCTCTTGCGTTTCCTTTGCCTCGCTTGGCCGACCACAACAATAGAATCTTCGACGACTTGAATGGGCTTGCGTTGAGATGCAGGGACAAAGGGAATTTCGACCTCCGTCCCTAGAACGGGACCTTGCAAACTCTCGTCTTCGATTGCGTTTGAATCTTGTGTTATCTCCTTAACCGCGAGCTTGAAAATTTATTTTTGTCAAATTAGCCAGTGACATCATGGCCAATCGTGAGATTATCACCTTCGGCATCGACGGCATGATAAACAGCGTGCTATTAATTCGAGCAACTAACTCCCGGAAGTGAGAATTGTCCCGACGGCTTGTCTATTTGCCGGGTGAAGTATGGAAGTATGGAAGGGTAATAGGATAGGTTTGAAACTCACGCAGAACGATGACATTCGGATCATATTTCCGAACAAAGAACTTCGTGATTTCGTGAAAGAAGTGCTGTCGTGCGCTGAATTTGAAGTCAGGGGTAAAGTAGTACCAAATAGCGCGGAGGTCGAGGCACTTGTATTGGTTGGCCCTTGGGCTAAAAGGGTCGATGGAATATATGAAGAGAATCAGCACCATCGCGGGATATATGGAATGCGCACTGACACTGATCATGGTTCCACAACCTTGAGGGTGCAGCATCTACCTTTTGTGCAGTAATTGTGTTTTCAGCTTCATCTGTAAGCATAGAGCCTTGAGAAGTGGAAGCGGGGGGCGTCGAAACCCCTGAAAGATGGCTCGTGATACAGGCCCTAATTACATCTAGTAGCCCTTTTGCCCTCTTTCGGATCACAGGCGGAACGGAGGGGAATACTTTGAACAGAGCGGCCATGTCCGCTGGCGGTTGTTCTGCCAACTGGAATAGAAAATGATTAGGGAGGACATATCTGTGAAATGAAAGATGAGGAGCAGAGATTTAAACACAATTCAGAGGATTCGAGCTTACCTGTGACTCTCGTCATCCTCTCGAGCGATTGTGTCTCTCCACTTGTGCACAGCCTTATACACCGCCTTTTGAAGAGCTGCAACCCCTGCATCGGGTCCTCCTGCCATTAGTGCACCTTTATTCCACTTCCGTGCCAGAGTGTCCCAGCCATTACTCCCCGAGCCGCTTTCCTCGTCGTAGACTTCTTTCTCGTATAGGCGAAGAGCAGTCTCCTCTGATCGAGCGAGTACTTGCTTAATTAGCTCGTGTGCAGCATTCTCAGATGATGAGGAGTTCGGAGTCGATGCTGATGGAGATTGTGCGCGTGATTGTGCTCGAGATGTTGCACGGTCGAGAAGTGCGTTCCGAAGATTGTCATATATGTAAAGCAGGAAGTGCGTATCCGAGCGTGCATATTGCAGCATTTCCTCCGGGAGGGGACTGTACAAAAGAAAGCGATTAGATACGTGTATCTAAATTTCGCATTGAGTGTTGCGCACCGGATACGCCAATCCGCCAGCTGGTACCGTTTGTCCGGGATGAAGTCGCAATACATTTCGAGAAGATTTGCCAGTCCATGACGAGGGAAATCTGAACACAGGAATAAATGATTGGTTGCGAACACCGTGAATAGAAAGCACACCTAGAAGTTTGGAGGCATGATATGTGTCGAACAAGTTAACGACATATATGTTAAAGTTCTGCTGCAGCCATACAATATCATGGTCTGCACCGTGAAAGACCTGACAAAGGGAAATATCAGTGTCCAACTGATCCTCGACAGTGCTTATATTCATACTTTAACAATTTTCGGGTCCGTGAAGACTTCATTCAAGTCTTCCAATTCCTCTCGTAGAGAAAGAGTATCTATTATCCAGTCCTCGTCTCTCGTGCTGATCTGCATCAAGCACAAGAATCCAGTGAAAGATCGATAGCTGTGATGCTCTAGGTCAACGGCAATATCGGGACTTCTTCGGAGTTTGGCGAGCATGGCACGGAGATCATGGGGAGTGGCAACCCAGGTGAATGGGGTATCCTTAAAATCCTTTGGCGGTGTTGATATTGTATTGTGATACATAGTTTGCGGGTAGGATATATGGGTGATTTCATAGCGGTAGGGATGTGATGATCTGACCAAATGGTCAGCTTGAATGGGTGCAACGAAGGAAATGCTCACATCAGATGACTGTCACCAGCGAGGTCGACGTCAGAATCGTGATATTCGTACCCCAGAGGGACTTTCGCATGATATTTATGCGAAAGCGTGGGATGCCAGGGCAGGTCATCATTTTCTACTTTGCGCTTGAACAACAGTTGTGGCTTTTTCAAATGAGAAGCGTGTTGGATGACAGGATCCAGCTGTCCCCGTGGAGCGAGTTTTTTCTATGAGAACTATGGTTCAGAAAGGATGATGAAGAATATGTCGGCTTTGACTTGCCTTTTGCAATGGAGGATTAACAGCAACCGCAGAAGCTTTTGTACGACCAAGATATTGATCCAAACACATATCCTGATTGAAGTCATGAGAGAACGTGCATTTACTATCGGATGCGCTTACTGTCCGTTCCAAAAGCTGATCCACAGAATCCACCACCAAAGAATGGAAATTATCCACTACATCGTCCTGATTCTCCAGCTTCGCTTTGCCTTTTGTTCGCGTCGAGTGAGTAGCATCTGCTGTGGCAACAAGACCCAGAAGTTTGTTCGTTAGGGAAAGAACGCTTGAGGAGAAAACATCCAGATCTCTGGAGAAGCCCGAGTCCATTGAACGGTGGAATGCTACATCTGCAGGTAGGGAAAGTGCGCCCCGGGTTGCTTTCAAGGCTTTTGCCTGGAGATGCGCGTTGAATTCATCGAATGTTTCTGATATAACGGTGGGCTGTGAAGAAGCTGGTGATTCCATTTCATTAGACTTCAAGCTTTTCAAAAACTCACCTCGAGGCTCATGATCAGATGGGTCACGTGCTTCCCACAAACTTGGCAACCGTGACGTACTTGGGACCCCTATTTCAAAAAGACTCCTGATGCTGGAACTCTGCCAAAGCTGTTAACTTGGTCCAAAATGTCTCCTGCATCCTTTCGAATAAATTACTCATCCCCCCCAGCATCGACCGCCTCCGTTGATAATTCAACTTTATCCGACATCGATATTTATTTCCAAGAACAAGGGTCTCACGACACTGGAGGGTCGGATTCTGACAGCGACAGCGGCGATAGTGAAGCTACACTGGACGATATCGGTATATATCAATTCGGGCACCCGTTGGAACGGATGTTTCGACTAGAAAGCACTCACCAAAATTCAATCTTTCGGAGCATAGTCTCAAGCCCGACATGCAGTTCCGTATCAAGTTCCTCCGCTGCGTCGTCATCCTTTTATGATACGTGTGTCTACGCATTGCAATTCACACAGATAGGGGAAGCTCATCACAATGTTTGACAGTAGATATGAGGTATTAGTTGATCGAATCCTGGCCCAAACTCCCTCGCTTGCTACGGACGCTTTCAACATGGTGAGTCCAGCTCCCAAGACTCGTGATAACATCAAGTCAAGTGCAACACCATGGTTCTCTAGCTTATATCTGCGCCATCACCCGAGGATTCGGTAATGATCAAATGCCTTCCTCGCGACTCCCTGGAGTTATGTATACTTATCGAACTTAACCGTTCTGAACAACGGCATGATCCCTGGAATCCTGTCCCCCATGTCCGTGGCATCGTGGAGCGAGACAGTACAGTTTTCGTTGTTATGGAGCGGCTCAGTGTGTACGATGATCCGCCGTTGAAAACAGTTGCGAACTATATCGACCTTTTCAGGCAGATCCTCGAGGTGCGTGTGGGCCGTCTTTATCCTCTCATTTAATTTCTTGAATGCGGTCGAAATCAGGGATTAACCTTTATGCACGAACTCAGCATTGCTAGATTGACATTCCAGGACCCATATTGTTGTATGGTAGACCTGAGTAGTGCACCTAGCTCTTGTTTATCGCCTGCAGAGTTCGATAGAGCCCGCTATCCGGTGAAGTACTACTTCACAGACTTCTCGCTCGCTGAAAAATTCGGCGGCAGCGACACGCGGTCCTCAGAGTCCTTGTTTCGGCGGGATGTCCAGGACTGTGCCCTGAAGATCGATCGGTGGTTAACTTTCGTGAGTTCCACCACACTCCCGACAAATGCAGAGATGATTGATGATTATTTTGTCAGGTTCCACAGGTCGCGCCAAAGTTCAAGACGCTAGTCAAAGCAATGACAATTGGCGGTTTCGGAGCGGAAGACTCACGAAAATTATTTGAAGCGCTATGCAAATCCCTCGAGTCGTCGATCTTTGATACCCCGGCCTCTTCTCCTGAGCCTTGCATTCGGTCCAGGAGCTCGTGTGCGCTTCGGACAAGCACTGACACGCCAGCCAAGCAATCGTTGTCGTCGTAACAGTCACATGAAGCTCGGGATGCGGAATGGATACTTACTGGGTTTCAAGTTTTGTTGTTTCGGGGGATATATTGACCAGGATAAGACTTTGGATTGCTTCTATCGGGACACCCAACTATTACGAGAATGACACTAGGTTTCCGTTCCCGATAGTCCTGATAGCAAATTTGGAACGCTTGAACTTTGATACAGAGTATATCAGTTGGTGTGAGTCAGTGACGCTCGTTGAGAAGTAAAGAGAACACGAACGACGGGTATCTCATAAGGGAGATGCGGTCCTGTGACCGGCAGAGATGAATGATCAAGCTAGCAGAAGAGCCTGAGTGGTAACGAGCCTGAGGAACCTCGAGTAAGGCCGCGGAAGTAGGGGCCCTTGTCACTTAAGCGCCTCGATTTGTGGGACTGAATGGCTCAAGCGTAAATTGATCGGTAACTTTGGCACGTTTCATTCATAGTAAGTTCGTGCAATGATAAAAATTATTTGTATCCCCATTCCATCGAGAACCCACGAGAAAATTAAATGGTGCCAGCCTCGCCTCGATGTGACTCGTTATGAAATCAAGTATATATATGCATCTTTTTTCATGATACTTATTTTCAATTTTGATCAATTGGAATTCCCATCATTGACTGTTCTCTCGCTCAGCTCCGACCCCATTTTGACTGGGAGATCTCAACACTTCATGACATGTCTCAGAACTTAGAGATGCAAGCAGATATCAGGAAGGTGTAAATAACAGCGACACAAATTCCAGAGCTTGGTGAGGTCACAGATATACGGTTTTACCTTCTTCTCCACTTGTTGCGATAGCTTGAAGCAACTTGTGGTTCGTCACCGCATCCTCAAGCGTAGCATATTTTCCATTCGGTCCCTTTGCGAACTCAGCCCACTCAGCAATCAAATTCTCTATCATACCCCCATGACCATCGATCTCGACTGGCTCCCCATTGAGGTAAACATTCGGATCACGTATGTTGATAAACCCCCCCCTTACAACTGGCATTTTACGAGTCAGAAGAGCATCTCGAGACAAAACCGGGAAGACGTACGTTCACTGTCTAGCGTGATACTCCCATCGTCACCATCGATGACCCAGAGAAATTGCTTACGACCTTTCGTGGATGTATACCCGCTGCGCCAAATTACACTTGCCACAGCACCCGATTTCAGTTGTCCACTGAAAGCAATGTGATCGGATATGTTGGAGATGACACTATCGCCGGTGGGCTTGCCATTAGCGTCGACCACCTTGGCGACAGGGTATGCTGTGGACACCGTAGCCGAGACTGAACTAAATTCTCCAAGAACATGAGTAAAAACGCTTAGTTGATGCCCGATTCCTATGTCGAGCATGGAGGCACCTGGTAATCAGATAACAAGATAAATTGGGAAGAGCTGGCTATTGACAGAGACGTACCAGAGGCGGCATCTTCCGCGTAACGGGAGCTTTCCAATACTTCAGGACCCCAAATGTTGAATTCGCGAGGAACAAGTGTGATCTATGATGCAATGAACATAGATTCTCAACGAGTTTTCACTGCGACACTTGCAATGCTGGTTGACCGTATCTTGCCTATCTTCCCCGAGTCTATCAATTCTTTGACCTTAGGGAAGCGTCAGTGATAAAGCAATTCAAATCCATCTGACTGACCTTCGTGAACACTGGACTTTGCCTCCCCTGCAATCCGACCATCGCCCTGATCCCTTTTTTGCGTGCGGCGTCCGCAATCTCAATGGTCTCCTTTAGATTTGCACCTGCTGGCCACTCAATGAATATGTCCTTCCCGGCTTCGATGACTGGGAGGACTGCCTCCCTGTGTTTCGGCGCTTTTACGGACACCACGACGAGATCGACATCAGAGTCCCCCGCGATTTGTGATGTATGGCCATGATAAGCCTTTATGGGGTACCCGAGATCAGTGGTATATTTCTCTGCGGAAATCGCTGCAGACTCGGGGGATGTGGTGGAGACTGCCTTGAGGGTATACTTGTCTTTGTGCTGGAGCATAGCTGGAAAAAGCGCCGAAGAGGCCCATCCTGTACTGGAAAGACCGACGAATCCTACTTTGATCGACATTGTTAGGTAGGTGGAGGGTTACGAGGGCCTGACGAGGATTGGGGACATCGGGTTAAACATAGAGCGCCCATATATACATAGGCGGAGCTCTGCGGCCGGCAGAACACCAACTTCCACTTCAAAGAGCGATCTGTATACTGTTTCATAGGTCCTTATAGGCTTATGCGATGGATGATTCCTGCGCGCCATAGTAGGGCGTCGTCAAACTGGAGTCCGTTATACTATGCGTGCGTATGGACACGCGACCTCACGTGACGCGGATGCGGGATAAACATTATACCCGATCGTACTTCCTGGGTTTCCACAGCGTTATCCACAAATGAGTCATAATTGAGAATCGTGTCCATATCTATCTATTTGCTCAACACCGTCTGGAGCGAATGGTTTCGTAAAGATATTCGTAGGTGTATGGTGTATAGCGGTCCTATCAATTCTCATTGTACATGTCTGGTCACGGACCGCGGTCGCGCGCATGCGTGTCGTGTCCAAACCCCATAACAGCAGCAGGTCTCATAAGGCGTAAGTAGTATTTTATAGTTCTCACCTACATGCGATGATTCAATGTGTTAGATCTTCAGGTTTTTGTGCCACCCAGCATTGTCCTGACCGGAGTATCACCTTGGTACGTTCTCGCACACCATTCCTAGGGCATGCAATATACACATTGCAACATGGA
>QFEU01012908.1:0-17462 GCA_003316345.1 Tricholoma terreum
ATTTACATATATAAAAGAGGGGAATTATGGTATGAATTTCTGCCACAGAGGGGTCCACAGTGTGAGGTGGTAGGAGCAGACATCAGTTGAGCAGTCCTGCGTGGCAAGTCTGCCGGAATCTCTGCTTGAGTCGGCCCTCCCGATTTTCTGTTGAGAATCGACCCAGGCAAAAATACACCAATCCACATGACAGAGGCCACTCCATTGTACACTGAACAACTGTGCAGCATTGCAGAGATCTTTCACAACTCTGCTACAGACAAGAGCCCACATTCGGCAGCATACAAGTTTTATCGAGCTTCAGAAACACTTATCTCCCATGTGCTCAAATTCTATGATTCAGGAGCAGGGATGTTTGGAAAAACACTGGCTTTCTTGGATAGCGTCAAGCACAGCACAGGAAACAAGTTGGTTCTTCAGATGTTGCTGTGGACTGACAGTGTAGGCTGCCCTTTGACTATAGGCTGTGAGGCCTCGGCAGTTTACAACAGAATTTAACAGTACCAAGGAGTGCACCCAGAGGACAGGGAAATTGGAGGTGCCAGAACGGGTTGCTACTGATGGCACGTCACATCTCTTATGCTGGTGTCCAACTGCGGTGACTGAGAAAGCTTTCATACAACACAAATGTGAGAGGTTCCATTGTGCACTGCAAGGATTATATACTGCTGAAATCACACTGGCAATGACATCTATCAATAACCTCGAGCACACCAACAAATGGGATAAGATTGTAGAAGCTGCAAGATGCATCCTGTGAACAAGGTTGTGGACTGAGGCCAAACAAGTCAGAATGCTGTGTTTCAGAGAAGACAGATATCAGTCCTGCAAGTTTCACACTGTGGACATGGAAGGATTGGAATCTGAGCTGACTACCAGCACAACTGCTGAGTGGTCTACCTCACACAATGCCCAAACTTTGGCTAATATATTATGTCACACAAATCAAGACACTGGGAGAGTTCGAAGCAGATGGCAACATACATGGGACAGGAGCTAGGATTCAAGCACTGGAATTTTTTGAAATTTATGTTAGCAGCAGCAGAAGGTGGACACAAGGAACTGCTTGGAACAGCGAACAGAAATATGCTGATGCCACTGCTCACAGGAGGTTGGCTGTCTAAAGATGATGAGAGTCCAAAGGGTGTTGCCCGACGATTGGGGCTTTTGAAGGCTTGGAACATGGTAGATAGTTTATGGGGAATACTGCCTGGCTGGAGCTTGGCCTGGGATGCTTTTGAGATGATGGAACTGGACATGTCAAGTGCAGCTGTATAAGAAAATGTAATGACCCATGACTAAGAATGATAAGCAAGGTTTACACTGGCAGTTGCAACAGCACCTAGTTAGAGGTAGTAAATGACATAGTAAATATAGACAAACAAGAACTGCTACTTTGGCAAGGTTCAGGTTCAGTATGATGACCATATTTGACAAAAAATGGCAGCTCCCATACCATTTATCCAACCACCTGTCCCAGTGCAAATACTTGTGTTTCTGCCAACTGTATACTTGATCTGCTATGACACCTTCACACACTGGAATGAAGACAATGCACCAAATGGCTAGAATTTTCCTTGATGTAACTCATGTAAGCTTATCTATCTTTCTGATCATGCCAATATTCTCCTCAGCCAAGATTTACAGATGATTGAGACAGTGCCTTCTCACTGCCAGATTTGCTCACGATCAATACTCAGATTAGATTCAACCATTTGTTACTCCAGTCCATACTTACAACACCATGACAGGTTTGGAGAGCATTTGCCACCAAACAAACTTAGCTCAACTGTGTGGTGACTTTGCATGAACAGGCTGGATCAGCTGGCTTTTTTGGATATTACTGTGAATATAACACTTGGTGGAAACTTTTCAACAACACTAAGAGGTCCTGTTCCCACCAACCTGGTGGTGCCTGTTGCTGCTGCTATTTTCCCGCTTCCAGGACCCATTCCTTTAGGAGCTCCTTTTGCCTGACTGGTTGACAGCTGTCCTGGTGGTGCCTCCAACCCAGCAAATTTCTTGATGTAATGGATTTCCTTCTGCTGGGTTTGTTGGGTTGGCTCTGGGTGGAGGTTCATTATTGAGGAGATCAATGATTGATGGTGCAGGAAGTAGGCCTCACACCCCAAGAGTTTTGGTGAGCTCTCTTTTGAAGGATAGGGATTGAGGTGAGGGGCCTGTCATCTCCTCATCAACTCCCAAAATGGATGCTGTCTCAAGTTATCAAAAAGTTGTTTGTCATATGATCTCCCTCTGTCTGTCTGTCTCTTTCTTTCCTTGCTCCCATCTGCTCTCATCATATCTTGCTTTATGCAGACTTTTTTCAGATCCACTTCACTTATTCTCATACCCCTCAAAATATCCATTCAAAAACCTTCTCAACTGCCCCCCCCATTTCAGATCATTATCTGTTTATCTTATTTCATTTGTTCATTGTTACCCTAAGTAATATGTAACTCCCCACTTTTCTTGCAGGTTCTCAATGCTTGTGTTTTGCTTAGCTATTCTTTCATGTTCATATGTGTCTTGGGCTATTGAAATTGAATGTTGATTGGTCTTGCTTGATGAGGCTTAGAAAGAAGAATTGAGTGTGTTTGTATCAGTTATTTCTAACTGTCCACCTTCACCACTTGGAAAAGCAACCACTATGAGACCCACATGGTAGGAATACTATCCCACATTTCAGCCACTTAAATGGTGTGAAAATATATATTTATGGTGTGGTTTTCATGTATTGATAAACATCAAAATGAAATAAGTTTCATCAGAATTTGGTATGAAAATCTGCCACTAGGAGGAGTGAAAAGGTAGTTTTTCCCCTACTTGTAAGGGATGAGCTGATGGGATGAATTTCTCACTATTTTGTCTGCAGTTCATACTGTACCAAAATTTTCCCATAGGATGAATTTCATTAACTTTCAGAGGACTTTTCAGAACATTTGGACTGGTTGAATTTCCCCCACTTTGAAGTAGATAGATTTTCATCCATGTACAGGATACTTTTCACTATGTTATTGAGGTTTTTCAATCCACCAAAATACAAAATATTTTCAAAAGTAGCAAAAGAAATCCCCCCTTCATCACATCTTTGTTGGCCTGTTGCTACTGCACTGGGCTGTGGCACCCATGAGTTGTTGTTGTTCCCCCACCCCTCATCATTTTTGTTGTTCCCCCCCCCCTCATAATTTTTGTTGTTCCCCCCCCCCTCATCATTTTTGTTGTTCCCCCCCTCTCATCGTTGTTCCCCCCATCTTCATTGTTGTCCCCCCTTGTTGTTGTTGTCCCCTTGTTGTTGTGGTCCCCCTTTGTTGTTGTGGTCCCTTCCTTGTTGTCATTGTGGTTCCCCTCTCGTCATCGGTCCACCTGTGATCCACCCCACAAGCAGTTGCTCATGAGGCTGGGGGTGGATGGTGTGCTGTGGTGGGTGCTGGTCTGGCTTTGTTGTCCAGTCATCATCATCATAGTAATATCATAGTTAGTACCTAAAAAAATGTTTTAGCAGCAAAGTCAAAATAATGAAACAAGAGTTTAAAAAAACTTACCAACAACATCTCTTGGGCCCTTTTGTTTGTTTGCTTTGCCTCCTTCTCATTATTTCACCCCCACCTCCAGTCATCTCATTGTTCCTTCATCTCCCAGAGTCCCGTTGTTCCGTTTGGCCTGGTGGAGATGTGCCGAGTGCCTTGCTAGCTGAAGCACAGCAATGTGATGGCATAGCTATCACTGAGCTGGATACATGTGACTAGCTATGGTTATATCAACGTGATCACGTGATCATCTGGAGGCATGCCTTCAGCATGACTCCATCTGCCCCCCTCTAAGATGGCAGTATCCCCACTGCCTAGGATTCATCACAGGTCACACTGTGGGTAAATTTTCACACACCGCACCTGCACCTGTCAACACCACACCTGTCCTAACACCGCAACTGCAGTGACAGGTTTTTACCAGTCTGTCATGAAACACCGCAGGTGCGACACCGTGTATATGCACTGTGGTTTTGACTGTATTTTTGTCATATTTGATGTGCTAAATAGTGATACATAGGGCATTTGCATTGTATAACCCCATGAACTTGACTACACCCTGTTTACAATACCTAAGCTTACAGACAACAATTTATTTTTTTGCATTTGAACAATGTGAGAATAACACAATTTTTCATTGAGCTAACTAAACTCCCTCACACAATGTGAGGGAGGGGTCATGAAAAGGATAGAAACAAAAAAACTCTCTTGTGTTCTTCCCCTCCCCATTTCCTCCCATGAGCAGGTGCTACTATGGTTATTTGTTCTTCCCCTCCCTGTTTCCTCCCGTGAGCAGATGCTACTGTGGTCATTTGTTTGTTCCCTCTCTGGTTCATTTCCCCCTTCATTCCCTTTGTGTCCATGTTGTTGTACCTGTCATTGGCCCTGTGTCATGTCCCCTGGTGTCCCCATACATTCCCTTCGTATCCATGTCATTGTACCCGTCATTGGCCCTATGTCACGTCCCCTGGTGTCCCCATCCATTAGCACCCCCCATCCACCCTGTGAGCAGTTGCTCACAGCAGTGGTGGTGGGTACTGGTTTGTGGTGGGTTCTGGTGGTCAGCCCTTCCCTCATCGTTGCTCCTTGCTTCTGCCCTGCAAGTAGATGCTCGCAGCAGCAGTTTGTTGTTGCTGGTAGGTGGGTCAGCAGGTCGGCGGGTGTGGGTGCGTTGGTTGGGTAGTCGTGTCATTGTTTGGACCTGTGACATGGCATGTGGGGGCAGTGCAGCCAGGCATTACATTGTTGCGTCATTTGTCGCTGTGTCATTTGTTGTTGCATCATTGTATGTAAGTTAAAACCTGTAAATAATGAAAATAAAGTCAATTGAATAAAGAAAACAAAAGAAAAACATACCTTGGGCCCAACATCATTTGGGCCCTGTTTTGTTCGCTTCATGTCATTTTGTCATGTGAGCAGGTAGTTTAGAACCTAATAAACAGTTAGTTATGAAAATAAGAAAATAACTTATGGGCTGTCGTTTGTGGTCGCACCCACAATCCACCCCACGAGCAGTTGCTCACAGTGATGGTTGTGGGTGCTGGGTCACTGCTCACATTGCCGTCCCTTTGCTGTAGTGGTCCCCTTCCCCATCAGTGGTGCTTGGCATTGTTATTACGGTGTTCCTGTTGTTGTGCTGTCCCTCGTTTGTTGTTTCCCCCTCTTCCATTGCTGTTCCCTCACCTTTGTTTCACCCATCATCTTCCTGTCCCTCATTTACCATTGCTGTTCCCTTGCCTTTCATTTCATCTGTTGTCTTCCTGTTTCTCGTTCGCTGTTGCTGTTCCCTCGCCTTTCATTACACCCATCATCTTCCTGTCCCTCGTTCATCGTTTCCCCCTCTCCCATTGCTGTGCCCTTCAATTTGTCCTGTCATCTTCCTATCCCTCATTTGTTGTTTCCCCCATCTCCCATTGCTGTTCCCTCACCTTTCATTTTACCTGTTGTCTTCCTGTTCCTTGCTCATCATTTCCATTGTCATTTCCTGGTCTTTGGTTTCACCCTGTTCCCTCCCTTTTGTCTGCCATCTCTGTTGTTGCCAAGTGGTACATCACACTGTAATGTAGAAAAAAGAACAATTAGTTAGTTGAAACAAATGAACAACTTACCATTGTCAAGCTGAAACACTATACTTAACATAGAAGAGAAAACATTTAGTTGGTTGAAACAAACAAAAACTTACTCAGGCTGTTATGATGGGCCAAGTCGAGCCCATTGTTGATCAGTCTGGCAACAGCCAGATCCAGCAACTCAATCAACCCATCAATACCCATGACACTGCCAAAACAGGTATGGTATGTCACGGGTCCAGCATTTTGGCAACCGTACCTGTACCCATCAAACCTGTGGGCCGGTTACCATGGGTTTACCCATACCCGTGATACCCTACTGCTGCCTGACGTCCACCAGTAATGCGACATGCTGTTACTCGACCTGCAATGCCAATGTCCTCTTTCTCCACCTGCTCATGCTCTCCATCTTTGTAGAAAAAGGTGGCTGTTTTGTCATCCATCTGTGGTTCATCCCCAAGCTCTTCTCCACTGTCACCCTCCCACCCTGGTCCTTCCATTTCTGTGCCATCTTGTACTCCTGCATATCCATTTCCTTCTCCTTCCATGCCTGTCCTGGGCCAGTCTTCTTCATCTGTTCTGTTGTTTGCCGCTTGTTCCATCTTCTTCAATGCCTCTCGATCCTCCTTTCACATCTGTTCCACCTCTCTTTTCTCCTCCTCTACCATTCTCTGTTCCTCCTACTCAGCCTTGGCCATCCAACCTTTCTGCTCTTCTGCCAGTTCTGTGCCTTCCCTTGGAATGAACTCACGAAATCTTTGTGCACTGAATTTTCCGTTGAAAGGTTTGCCATCCAGCATTTCAAGAATGTAGGAGTTTGTAAGCCATGATGTGACTCATTGTGGTGGTGACCACATGGGAATGATCTTCTTTTCTGTGCTAAGTGTGTGTGCCAGATCACTTCTGTAGACTTGTACGAGTTGCCCTTTTGTAAATGTGACTTGGCCTTCTCGAGAGTTGATGACTTTCTTGTCGAACACTGCTTTGCGGCGGACTGCATGCTGAATTGCTTGTGAATATCCATCAAGCTGTTGTTGTGCTACATAAGCAAAGTGCATGTCAATGTCTTGGGGTGGTAAAAGGGAGGCACTTGCCTCTAGCAGGGTGTTGACTGTGTTTACCACAAGGCCCAGCAAAAGTTCTTTCGGTGAGAATTTGAGCAATGGAAGAATATGCCAGTTGAGGATTCTGATGACTCAGTTGAAGTGGTCCGTCCATGACTGTGGAAGGTCCTCCCAATTTGTGTTGTTCCATCCATTCTCACCTAGTTCAGGAGCACACAACCTAGCTAGGATGTATAAGAGTAGTTTATTCGTACCTTCAACTAGACCATTCACCCATGGTGAGTATGCTGCCACTACATGCATTTTCATTCCCCACCCAGCGCAGAAATTCTCTACCTCCTCGCATTTGAAGTGCGGTCCGCCATCTGTCATAAATGTTTCAGGTGGGGCAAAGTTGTGGAAGATATTGGTCAATGACTTCACTGTTGTGCTCCCACTGCCTGCTTTCTTGAACATGAAGCCCCAAACATGCTGTGAGTAGGTGTCAAGATACAAGCTGACGTTATTGAATCCTCCTCTCCCAGTAGGCATTGATAGATAGTCTTCTATGAGTAGTTCAAAGGGGTGACGCCTTGTGATTGTGTTGAGAAGTGAGTGTGGGTGTATTCTGCCAAAGCTTTTGCAGTGTGCACAGTCAAGAATCGCCAAGATGATGCAGGCATCCAGTCCGTGGCAGTGGATATGGTTGAGCAGTGCAAGTTTGATGTTATCTTGGTGCCAGTGGCCTCCTCCTTCGTGTTCCTGTCTTGCCAATTTCACCACTTCCACTCTCGTTATACACTCCCATTGTGTTCATGCTCTTATCCTTGTGCCTTCTCCAATGAACCAGAGCCATCCATCTTCTATTGTGTATTGGGATGCTCGGTGCTGTGCTCATTTCCTTTCCTGGAGTTTTATCCCATGATCTAGCTCTAGTAATGCATTGACAACCTCTAGAAACAGGGGCTCGTTAGCAAACCGTTCTTTAAGTATGGCTGCTTCCAGAGAAACTTCCACTTGGAATAAGTCCTACACAACGCCAGTAGTTTCATCAATATCAGGACTGACCATCCACTTGCTCCCATCTCCAAACCCTTTAGGGGTTCCTTTGTACTGTCTGCTGACACCATTGGCTATATTGGTGGTACCTGGTATGTGGTGGATATTAACGATGTTGTATGCTAGAACACCATCCCGCCACCGAGCATGTGTGGCATTTAGTTTGTCACTGAGGAGGACATCTTGTAGAGCCTGGCAATCTGTTTCAATCTCTACTGGCATGCCCCATAATATGTCTGCAAATTTATTGAAGCAGAATTTTAGTGATGCAAATTCCAGGAGGAATGGTTTGTACTTCTCCTCTGTGATGGATGTCCGTTTCAATGCAAACCCCAGTGGGTGTAGACGTGTAACCTTCTTTCCTCCAGCCAATGTTGTTGTGATTTTTTGTGATAGGACACCTGCGAAAGCATCTTTTGATCCATCTGTTGTCAGAATGAATGGTGTTCCATCAAAACAGGGTGGTTGGAGGATGGGTTCAGAGATGAGTAGACTCTTCAACTGTAAGGGGAGGCCCAGCCACCCTGTGTGGTCTTGTTGACCCCCCCTGGAGATCATATGTGACATAGTGTGACTAGATATGGAGATCCACTTTGTACCTCAATTATGCACTATAGAGCACTATTATACTCATACTGCGCGAGGTCCAAGATCATACCACCAAGCCCCTTACATTTTTTTGAGTCTTAGTACTCTATATTTTCTACTTTACAACCATCCTCGCCATCTGGATGGAACCAGATAGGATGGCAACCAACTACAGGGGCCATGCCAATAAGGCATGGCTATCTACTGAGGCTCAGCCTCGAGGTGATGCATCAGCAGCACATCAGCAAAAGTGCGGCATGTTTTCATTATAATACATGGTCGTACCTAGTCCAAATAGTTCACCTAATACACCTAGATCTCAAGCCACTTTACATGAGTATAACTCCGCATTCGGTTCTAGGTATAGTCAAACATGATGGTCAACAAGGGGTACCACTCACATTCTTGTGAACTAGGGATTGTACTATGAACTAGGTAGTCAATGCAAAGCTTACCAGATCATAAATACTTATTGAGCTCGAGACAAGAAATTGCAAAAATCAGTATTTAGTACTACTAGTAATGATTACAACGTGATGATATGAACAATCCATCCAGTCTGGTATGAGAATGACGATTACGAACTGAGTAACATAGCAATGCCATGACAAAGTATATGACACAAGTTCTAAAATCGCAAAGTCGACAAACCTAGAAAACAAGCTAGAATGAATGCCGGAACTATCAGGATAATGATCACATACATGTTAGCGACCACAGCGCCCATGGGTCTGAGGTGGCAGCACACAACTATTGGACTCGGAGCGACTAGAATGACAAACAGGAGGGTGACAAGCAGGAATATGACAAGAGGGAGAACGACAGGCGGGAGAATGATGAGCAGGAGGACAACGAGCAGTAGAATGACCAGAGCATGATTGACGAGAGAGAGCACTATGAGTAGGCAAGCGACAAGCAGGTGAGTGACAAGCAGGTGAGCAACGAACAGCTGAGCGACAAGCAGAAACGGTAGAATGATGAGAGGGAGAGAAATGAGAGGGAGTGCAATGAGATGGAGAATGACGAGGTGGAGAATGAGCAGCAGAACTATGTTGTGAATTATATGAGCTGGGGCAGGTAGTACTAGAGGCTTGGCAACCACGTTGAGGTTCTGGGGATTCAGGAAATGATAGAGGACTTTCGGAACCACCTGGAGCAGAAATGCGCAGGGGCGGTTGTGTGGTGACGATGGGGCTGCACTTTCTGTGGTCGCTTCTTGGCTTTGAGAGCTCAGTGCTGGGCTTTCGCAAGTTCCAGGTCATTGGGAGCCATGTTCTCCATCTCATCAGGTTCATTGGTGGGGTTCTTACCGAACATGCACCTACAAAATGGGATGAGGCAATGAAAATGTGGAACGGAAGATACTTGCTCATTCCACCATTGCAGTGTGTCCAATGCCCAGTCATCCCCGTCCTCTTCATCATTGTCGAACAGAGCCAAGATCGTCCGATAGAATTCAATGTGGCTGAAGACGCCATCTTCTAGACGCCAGTCATCTTGAGAGCTCAGGCACCACCAAACCTATCAAATCCATTATTAACAGAGACTACAGAGACAGTGTAACATACATACCTGCATTGCGACGTAAGCAATGGATGCCAGCATGACCCCTTCCATGTCATTGATCTTGGCTTGAGAGCCCTTCATTTTGACACCACCTGGCTCATCATGTGTGGCTGATGAGGGCGAAGTGAATATATGTTGAAAGAACTAGAAAAGACAATATTAGGCTGACAAGAAACGCCTGCAATGAATCACATATGCGTAAGAGAATAGGGCCTCAAAATAGGCCAAAATTCAAGTCGTCTGGATCATAGCCATCGTGTGGGTAAAGAAAAGCAGGGAAGCTGTCCCCTTTAACAGCAATGGTACCATCTTGAAGTCCCTTCATAAATCTAGTGGGAAAGTGCATTAGCGACAGTTGGTTTGCATTATGACTCACTCTTTGGGATCAGCATCAAAATTTGATAGATACTTGACCAGACAGAGAAGGCATACAAGCACAGGGTGTTTGAATCCCCAAGCGATGTCCTTGTTTTGTTTGATGGAGATCCATGGCTTCAGGACTTTGCTGGGCAGGTCAAAGGCAATGTATTCAAGACCGATGTGGACAAGACCCCTAATATCATCTGATTGGGCTCCATTCGCAGCTTCAGCCAACTGTAACAGAAAATTCAGTGCATATATGCACCCTAAGACATGACGACAAACCTCTTTGATGAGTTCACCAAACATATTTCCGTCATCTGCAATATCAGCCATGTCGTTATCGAATCTTGGCACTTGACGTTGAAGTAGTTCATATATGTGTAGTGAATGACGGAATTTAGCTAAGAAACTGGAAAACACATAACAAGTAAGGTGAATCAGAGATGAAGATGAAATTTACCTGTCTCTTGTATGCTCGCCGAAGTCCTCTGCCTCAAAATGAAGACCTAGATCCAATACAGAGTAGTACTCTATGAACATATCCTCACTTCTCATCATCCACCATGTGAACTTCCAGTATGGTTGCATGGGAGTCGTTCTAGCAAGAATGTTAGCGGATCAATACAAAGATGGGACTGGACAAACTCTTTTCTTTTCTTCCTACGGTTTTCCAGGTGATCGACAAGCATCTCCTTGCGCTTTGCAAGTTGTCGTTTACGAGTTGGAGGCAGTTCAGAGCCAGGAGAGTCATCGATCTCAGACATAGTGGTGGTACAAGTATAACTAAGAACTTGAATGTTCAACGGGTCAGAATATAATGAGCTGAGATCATGTGCTGATGTGTCGATGCATTTCATTCAACCACCTCAAAGGCTGCCCCATGTCGTACTGATATCCACAGCGTGACTATATTGGGATGAAATTTTTCTGGAATCTACTTATCATCATGGTTGCATGTAGCTGGTGCGACCAGGAGTTCAAAAATGTCCATGGTTTGTCACAGCATTGCAACACATGTGCAGTTGCATGAAAAAATACACCCAAATTACTTCAGAGATAGAAGGAAAAAATTGCACAGAGAAATGAGAAGGTACCTAACAAGGATGACTTTGAAGTTCAAACCATCGGTGATACTATGGATGTGGATCATTTGCAAGATGAGGCATGTGTGTTTTAATAATTTGTCTCATGATAATTGAATTTTTGTTGTTCAAGGCTGAAGCTATGGACATGGAATTAGAGCCAAATCCTTCAAATTGCTCCCACAAAGTCAGGTTGCCAGCAAAAATTTCCTCGTCATTTCAAGGATTATATCCCATCACTTCTAACGACTTTACCACATATACCTGAATGCCCTCAAGTGCCTGCACCAATCTTACACGCATGCAGTCCCACCCCACCATCACCTCCACCAGATTTACATCAGCCTGTAGTCATCAAAACAGAGCCTGACACATTTGGCCTCTATCGATCGTACAAAACTTATCCAACCCATGATCCTGAGGAACAACAAGGGATTGATGATCTTTGCAACTGCACCAAATCCACAATCTAGCAGGTGGTGGTCTGGGTTTGGTTCCATCATCAAGAAGAATGTCGAGAATACCTATGCCCCTTTCCTTAACGCTACAGTTTTTAGGTTAATGCATGGGTTTTACAATGGATCCCTCACGAAATCTCTAGCAGATCTTGATTCCCTTGTTCACGACATGCTTCTAGCTGATGACTTTAATTCCTGCCACCTCGAGAACTTCAGCGCCACCCATGAACTCAAGCAACTCAATGCCGCAAATGAATCTTTTTCATTCTCACAGGAAAATGGATGGCGCGAATCTTCTGTAAAAGTTTGTCTTCCCGCTGAGAAAGTCAAGAATCCCTTGGAAGCAGATGCACCTGAATTTGAGGTTGGTGGCATCTACCATAGATGCCTTGTCGAGGTCATCAAGACTGCATTTCAGGACATCAGTGCAAAGGCCTATCATTTTACTCCATTTCAACTCTTCTGGAAATCTTCACCTGACGAACCCTCTGAGCGTGTCATCACTGAACTGTACAACTCAGACGCATTTCTACAGGAACACAAGAATATTCAGAAATGGCCACACAAGCCTGGATGTGAACTCGAAACAGCTATTGCGGCAATAATGATGTGGTCTGACTCAACACATCTCACAAACTTCGGAACCGTGTCACTTTGGCCAATCTATGCATACTTTGGAAACCAGTCCAAGTACTCATGGGCAAAACCTACCAGCTTTGCTGCCCATCATCTCGTGTATATCCCCAGTGTTTGTCTCTGCAATTGTCTAGTCTATCTATGAGTTAACAATTCTCCATAGCTTCCAGATACAATTCAAGATGTTTATACAGAAATATTTGGGATCCCTGCCTCTGCAGCTACGTTGACACATCTCAAGTGTGATCTTATACATGCAATCTGGGAGCTTCTGCTTGATCCAGACTTTATGCATACGAACATGGTATTGTAATTGACTGCACAGATGAAATCCGGCGGCGCATCTTCCCAAGATTTTTCACATATTTGGCCAACTATCCAGAAAAGTATGCATGCAAGTCATCTATGAGTTCACTATGTCTTATAGTACTGGCTTTCAGGGTTCTTCTCGCATCAATCAAATATCTCGCACATTGTCCCTGCCCGCAGTGTTTCATTCAAAAGGATCAAATCAGTGCAATTGGTACAACAATTGATGAACAATGACGAAGGCATGAACGTGTGGATAGTGAGCATCGACAGGGTGACATGGAGATGACCCAAAGCTGGATATTTGAGAAGGGGTATGGCATCATCAGCAAACACATTAAGAACGTCCTTCAACCAACGTCATTGGTTCCCACTCATGTAGTTGCCATTCTTCCCTTGTGTTACCACTTTTCTCACATGCAACTTGGATTTTAGAATGCATTCTCAGCGCGTTTTTTACCTTTGAGCTTCAATTTTTATCAAATGTTCATCCCTGATCTGTTTCATGAGTTCAAACTTGGGGTTTGGAAGGCAATATTTACTCACTTGATGTGTGTACTATACGGTGCGGGTGGGGATCTAATCCAGACTCTTAACTGGCGGTATGTATTCTCACTTTACATGCTTCATTTTCAATAAATTGTTCTAGATATCGGCAGGTGCCAACTTTTGGAAGAGGCACAATTCGGCGGTTTAGTAGCAATGCATCTGTGATGAAGAAGCTTAAGCTTGCCACACGAGATTTCAAGGATCTGCTCCAGGTATTGTTGATTTTGATCTTCTTGTAGCATGATAACGACAATTTTGTGTACAGTGCTCAATGCCAGTTTTTGAGCAACTTCTTCCAGAGCCACACAACAAGGTAGTGATGGATCTTTTGTTTGTCCTATGTACATGGCATGCCTTTGGAAAGCTTCGACTCCACATGGAAATGACACTGGTGTTCTTCAAAGACACTATGAAATCTTTTGGTCAAGTGTTGTAACAATTTTACAAGATTACCTGCAGGGCTTTTAAAACGAAAGAGTTGCCCCAAGAAGAAGCAGCCCATGGTTGGCGAAAGGCTGCTGCTGCTGCAAAGGGGAAATCACAGAAAAATCCGAAGCCTGGGAGGAAACAAGATGTGGTACGGAAGCTGTTCAACATGTGTACTTACAAGCTACACACGCTCGGTGACTATTTGATGGCTATCACACGTTTTGGGACATCAGATAATTATACAACACAAACGGTGCATTTTTTACACTACATACCATGATTATTTAAGGACTCAATCTATCTCAGGGTGAGCTGGAACATTGGCGTGTCAAGCACTTCTACGCAAGGACCAACAAACTCAAGAGCTTCACTCAGCAAATTACCAAACACCAACATTGTGAATGGCTTCTTCAAAAAATTCACCAGCACAATCAAAAACACAATTCTCCTTCGCCTAAATTGTCCCTTTCCATATCTATGCCTGGACCCTCAACGGGACTGGCAGAGTTGCATTTGACACAAAAAACTGCAGCTGTTTCATTCCAGGACTCTGAATCACTTCCGAAAACACTTCCGACCGTCCATTATCATGTATCTGAATCTCGTCATCATGCTGAAAACCTTACCAGATGGCTCTCAGAGAACAACGATGATCCTGCACTGAAGGTGTGTCATAATCTTTTCAACATTCTACATTCTTCTCAGATGCAAATTCTCCAGAATTTTCTCCCAGATCTGAAGGATCATATTCTGTCTCGTCTGCTTGGCCACTCTTTCAACAGGAATGAACACAAGTATTCAGATGAGCACCGGAATGCTGTCCATTTTATCAACAATCGCATTTACCAGCACAAGGTTATTCAGATCAATTACACAATGTATGATATGCGACGCTCTCAAGATTCCATCAATCCCCATACCCATTCTGATATTATGGTTTTGTCACATGAAGATGAAGACTGTAGAAGTGATGGACAGCACCCGTACTGGTATGCACGTGTGGTTGGGATCTTCCATGCTGACGTGCAACATTTGGGGCCAAAATCTCAGTCAGACGATGCACAGCATTTGGATTTCCTGTGGGTGAGGTGGTTTGGTCGGGATCTGGACCATGCTGGAGGCTGGTTAGCTCGTTGACTTCACTACATTGGATTTCTCCATCAAGATCAACTGGGTGCTTTTGGTTTTCTCGACCCTGCGGTTGTCATTCGGGGTGTTCACATGATTCCCGCATTTGCTTACGGTCCAACATCAAGCCTTTTAGGTGCTTCCATTGCACAACAACCCAGCAAGAATGATGAAGATTGGAATTTCTACTATGTGGGAATGTGAGTGGTTCATCTGGTCATTTTCGGAACAGGAACTAAATAGGCATCAGGTTCATCAATCAAGATATGTTTATGCGGTTCAGAGGCGGCGGTGTTGGACACAAATCAATGTGACACGTGACAGAATGCTTGGTGGTATGCAAATCTCCAGAGACTCAGCAACATGAAGATGAAGCAGTCGAACTTGAGAACCTTTGGCCTTCCAATATGAAGGTGTCCGATGAGGTGGGTGATGATGATGAAAACTATGGAGCTGATGAGGAGGGGCATGACTCAGATGAGGATGACGAGGGACATGATAGTGATGATGACGGCCCAGGCAAGGATGAGCTCAATGAAGATGAAGAAGATGAACTGGGACCAGAGGATGGTGAGGAAGATTGGGAGATTGATGAAGGTGACTTGCTCAGATTTGCCGAACCGTGATATTGATGTAAGGTATATTTGTGGCACCATGTAATTACGGTACCATACTGTTTCGTTATTGGAAACTTCCCTCAATTTTGGCTCGACTTTAAAAAGATATATCATTTTCCTGGTGTAAATACCTAGTAATCTCCAGATTGGCGACATACATACAAAGTTACAAAAATCTAGTACACCCTATACCTGGTATTTACCATCTTCATAGGTTCCTTGTAAGGCTTCTACCAATTTTGTACTACTTTACCTGTGCTTGCCAGACTGGATATACAATACCTAGTTGCGACCAAATTGGTAAGCACCATTCATAGCAATGCAAAGCATGGCCAAGCTCGTGGGAGAATAGATTCATCACCTTGGAATAACTACTCTGGGCACTTTTGCTGATGCACCAGATAATCCCAAGTTCAAAGCAAGAAGATGCTTGAAACGGTCAGATGAAGTGCCAATGTGCGCAATGTCACATGCAAATGTGGCACCGAATGCCTCTTGCACTTCCAGACTAGGCATGAGAAAGTGCTGAGAATGTACACAAGAAATGGGTGGCATGCAATCGCATGCCACATCACAGCAAAATATAGCCAGAAACGGCTATACAGCAACAACAACAGCAGAGGATGCTTGTCGAAACAGATTGGAAGCCTTATTGGGATACCAACATGATGAGGTCCTCAAGGAAATCATCAAGCCTTTGGCATGGAGGTTACTAGCCTCAGGGCCAGGGCCAGGGTTTACAGTGGAGGTTTGGAGCCTCTTTATTTGGTACCTATGTGTG
Organism: Tricholoma terreum; assembly: GCA_003316345.1. Classification (NCBI taxonomy): domain Eukaryota; kingdom Fungi; phylum Basidiomycota; class Agaricomycetes; order Agaricales; family Tricholomataceae; genus Tricholoma; species Tricholoma terreum. The sequence continues at coordinate 16,208 of QFEU01012908.1, forward strand.
TCACAGTAATGTTTCGGTATACGGATGGCACGAAATGGACATCCAGAGGGCCATAGTTGTGGAGGGGTGGGATCTCTCTGCTAAACAGTGTCAGCAACAAGTTACGGCAGGAGAAATCTATCACCAGCCCAGGTGATACTACTACTTCTTGAAGTTCTTCCAAGTTGTGTTCGTTTTCCAACTCTTGTTCTTCCTCTATCTCTGGTGTATCATCTTCCACAATTTGGCCAATTCTATGGCGCTTTTGTGAGGACCCTCCTTCAAGTTCAGCTTGTGCTACCTCTCTAGGCTGGCTTTCGAGAATCTTTTTCAAGAATGCAGTGATTTTATGTTTGCAGTATCGCTTGTGCATGGATAGACCAGTATTACTAGAGAACGTCTTTGTGCACCCAGGGCATTTAGTCACTGCCATAAGAAACTTGGAGCATTCAAGTTACAGAGCAAGAGAAACACAGTTGAAGTCACAGTGCATGGCACGTCCAAATGTGTCAATGCAAAGACCCACATGAGTTGATAAAGTGGCAAACCTTCGAATTGCAACATTCCTTCTTGCTTCCTCCAACCACCATGCCTTCCACTCAATCATCTTCATCATCGCATGCTCATGTTATAGTCAAGCTCCTGAAGCTGGGGCGAATTCCAAAATCCAGGTACATGGCTGATCATGCTAATGGCATGGGTGTGACTGATCAGAGATTATCTAGTCAGGATCCCATGAAAGCTTACATATATGTTGCCAAATGAATTGCACATGGGATGAGCTAGTGGCATGCAAGCAAAGCCGCATGCCGCAGCGTCCAGCCGAGCATCGCTGGGCAGACCACAACCATTGCACCTGCCGCAGACAGCCGTCTCCGAAAATTGGGCTCTGACAGCTGGGGAAGAGGGCTGCTAAGGGAGATGGCTGGCAGCGGTTTCAAGCCAACGAAAGCTCTCATCAGGGGGATTCCGCTACCCTGACCGCTGATGTTCGTTTGCCGCTCCCACTGGTGGGGAAAACAACAAACTGATTGATCGAGGGGGTTGTTAGCTCAAAGGGTCTCGGTTACTCCCTTCAACGAAGGTGCGCGACGTGCGATGCGTAAGTGCAACCTGTTCTATTCGGTAGAGTAGACGATGAGCGTGGTTAGCGCAATATGGCCGTGGATGTGCGATCTAGTTCGAAGAGTTATTATACATAGCTTGGTCGTCGGGTCGACCGTTCTGTAACGAGGAGGTTGGTGCTGCGCAGATCGCAATAGTCGCAAGTGTCGAA
>QFEU01012943.1:0-12078 GCA_003316345.1 Tricholoma terreum
CATACTCTGTTGGTGTGCGACGAGGTGGTACTAGGCTCTCAGTAAAGGACTAAACCTTTACAGAGCACTAATTGACAGTCTGTCTTCCTATGGTAAGGCATTGTCATCTCAGAGCATAGAGGGCAAAATGTAATTTCTTTTCTACTATTTTCATTTCTAATGTACATACTATTTAGTTATTCTACTGGTACTCAATTTTCTCAATTGCTTGTCAATGTTGGACCATTGCCTCAAAGTTAACTTGGGATTTTCCTGATTTATTTCAATATTTGTCTTACTTTACTTAGTCACACATTCACACATCATGTCTATGGGTCACATGGGTAGTCATGATCAAGTTTTTGCATTTTGTTCAGCCCACGGGGTTGTGGCTGTGTATTTTCAACACTTGTGAACACTTAATGTTTTGCATGTTTGGAACAATAGAACATTAGTAAAATGAGCTGAGCAGACTGTGAAAGCCACTATCATCTGAGTCCTGGGGGATATTTGTATGTTGAGCTGTTTGGACATATTTGACAAAGGAATGTCATTCTGATGGATGATGGCAAGAATGATATTGCTTGACAACAGCTAGCAACATGTTAGCAGAATTAGAATGGGATTATAAGAGTTTGACATGACACCCTCAGACTTTCATAGGATGACAAGGAGAAAAAATTATGTTTTGCAAATGTAATATGATTTCTACTTCTGAATTTATGGTGGTGACTGGATAAGACCTTTTATTGAATTTTAGTCCAGTATTATTATCTGACATTCTGCTAGTGATTTGTCATCACCAACTGGAAATACCAGTGAGTCCCTGATTTCCTGATGACTTCGACGCTATTCAAGATGGTATCACAACACTACGGAAAACACACAGCAGTATAAAGATAAAAATTAAGTGGGTACCGGGTCACAAAGGAGTAGAGGGGAACGAGAACGCAGACGAAGGCAGTAACGGAAGGAAGTAATGACCCAGACAGCCCAAGGGGGTGTCACATGCTCAATATACCATATAGGGTTGGTTAGTTAGTCCGGCCCATGGTCTGTTAAAATCTTTTTGGCAAGTCACATGATCTATTGCCGCACTGGTCCCTTGATGCACCAAAATGTCACAAGCACTCCCCCTTTTGGCAGAAAGATACCAAGAAAGTCTTGGTGCATCAAGAATGCAATCCCACGAGGCATCACAATCCCAAGAAGTAAGGTTATTGTCATGAAAATGAGATTGTTAACTGGAATTTCGTGAAGGAAACTGAGGCAGTCCCTGGACTGACAGTAGACAACGGTTATGTGCTCTGTCCTGATTGCAAAACTCGAGTCAATGTTGGCAAAGTGGGTGTACAGAATTACTACAAGCGACATCAAGGAAGTGCCCAGTATACTGTGAAAAAGAAGAAAAAAAAGATTGAGGACGTCGCTGAACAGACCAAGCAAAACGCATCAAGATTCTTTCGCCCTCGAGTACCTGCTGTACCACCCACTGTAAAAGTGCCTCCACCTGTGCAAGCATGCCCATTTACCCACAGCCTGTCTACGGCTCTCATACCACCTCCAAGCAGTAGTTCCTCTCATAATCCAACCCCTGGCCCAATCATGACCAGCAGCCCAATTGGACTCGGGATTCTACAAAAATTATGTGCCCAGATTGAATCCCTCCGTCTAGATGTTGGTGTAGCCGATGGGAGCCATCCACTTGCAGTGTTCGCAGGAGATCCTGAGGGTTGTGTGGTGGATGGCGAAGATGCATGGGAAAAGTTTGATGGACCACTGAACACCCTTCTTCAAAGGCCCCCTGAGGAACTCCAATATCTGGTCCAAGTTGGAGAGTATGGTCTCATGGGACTCTGTCGTCTGCTCGAGTACCTCGTTACATCCTGCAACATTAATAGTGTTCTTTTGGAAGGAAAGGTCGAACACCTAATGCGAGCTATTGATGAAGTGTGAGTAACTTTTGACTATCAAAAGCGCATCCTATTCACCACATACCAGATCTCCACCACATCCTTCACAGATTGGCAATGACGAAATGACACAGGTGGCGCACAACGAACCTGCCATCACCGAGAGTCTCCAGACACCTCCATGCCCTTCCCCAATTGACGTGGATACATTCAAAGATCTTCCAACTACCGCATTTGCTTCTACATCAAACAAACCTCAGCAGGGAGAAGTCAACATATGTCACAGAATTCGAGTTAACCTGCCTCCTGGAAAAAGCCCCCACACGTCCTATCCATTTGGTATCCACGATGAGCTTGGAGACCCCTGGGATTATGCTGTTATCGATGGGATCCTTGTCTTGTGCTCCAAACACTGTAGCCCAAACACTCTGCCCACCAGACATGAGCGTTGCCGAAACTGCACAATTCTTGCGAAAAATCCCCAACTAGAAGGCATTCTTGAGCATATGGAAATTGGCGTGCATGAAAATACCCCCTTTGTGTACCATAGCATTGGAGGCCTTGTTACGTTGCTGAGGAGGAAACAAGGCGAAATCAAGGCTTTGCGCTTGCGAAAACTGAATGATGCACACAAGCTAGCTGGAAAGGCAGTTGCAATCGATGACTTAAAGCGATGGGTGATGGCTGTTGGTAGCGGGAAGGTGGAGTGCGTTGATCGATTGGTTCGCATTAATCTTGCAAGAAAAGGGGGGATTCGGAACTTGCTTGATATGTACGATCGTGCAGCACAGCAAGTTTATCATCCTCGGAACTATACAGAAGAAGATGAGCTCAGGGGGCTTCTGCTATGGCGACTCGGTGGAGCACGAATTGCAGGGATTGCACACCATGCCTTACATTTGCCTTCCCTCAGCACTCTTCGACATCGAACAGTCATTCCTCGCCTCCTGGTCTCCCCGTCAACACCCACAATCTCAGAGATAGAAACAAATGTCCTCGCTTGTTTTGAAAGCATCTCTGAAGTCCTCAAGAATGAACGCATTGTACACCAGGTCCTAATGCTTGACGAGTTGAAGGTGGAGGAACGACCACGTTTTGATGATGAATCCAATAAGATTGTTGGTCCATGCCGTGAACATGGCAAAAATACAAGCCTCGAGTATAACTCCGAGAAGGAAGTGGAACTGCTGCTAGACGCTATTGAGAAGGGTGATGTTCATCTTGCAACGGAGGTGAGACAATGAGTCTTGTTGACTCATGACTGTTTTCTCACGAACATCATTTCCGTTTAGGCAACTGTTGGAGCGCTGGGCGTTTTAAGTGGTGAAATGCGCACATATAGTGCACGACCGATCCTTATCTCAGGATCCTGTAAACGTGAGACTGGATTGGAGCATGCCTCTTTGATCAATACAGCATATCAGGCTAGCTGCAAATCCAAGCTCAGAACAATTAGCATTGCCTCTGATGGTGAATCTCGACATGGTGAAGCTCTCGTACGCTTGACTTTCAGGCATGAACTCCCTTGCACATCCCCTATCTATGACTTGTTACATGTCCTTCCGCTCATGGACCTCAGAGTCGGCAACGATGACCTGACTGCTGATAAGGACTACAAACATGTCTTCAAACGCCTCCGCAATCTTCTGCTTCAAGAAAAGGGAACAACCGTTCATGGGGTCTATCTCAAACCATCCATTATCCGCTCCCATTTCCAAAAATGTGACATGAATTCAACACGGATTGACTATCTGCTAAACCCAAATGACCGACAAGATGTCAGATTAGCCTATGATCTGCTTCGAGAAGTTTGGTCCCTTCCTGGTTCAGGACCCGATGCTTTACCTGGTTTTCGTCAAGCTCGGAAATCATTTCAAACACTTGGAGCTCTCTTTCATTATATCATAATGCCTTATATCTGCATCGACCTCTCACTTTCCGAACAGCTCGTTCACCTTAGTGCTGCTGCACACGTTCTCATGGCGATGTTTGCTGAAGGTCAAACTGGTACGATGCTGATGCCCACACAACTCTATGTTGATATCATGATAATGATAAAGAACGTCTATTTCTGTGTTGCAAAAGCCAAGGCTGACGATCCAGAGGGGTGTTTTTGGATTATCCTTCTTGGAACCAACCGCCTCGAAACACTGTATGGGATATTGCGGACCATGGTTGGAAACGATGCAAATCTCGACCTTCTGCAACTTGGACTTCGCCTTACCGGAACAACTGAGGTTGCTACAATCCTGGCGAAGCACCCAGAATGGGATCAGGCACCTCAACACCTTAAACTTCCAGCAGTCTCAAAAGATGGGTCTGAGGTTCATACACACGTTGATCACATCAACCCCGCATCTTGGCGGGGCAATGTCAAGGTCTCTCATGTCGTCCTCCAGACCTGTTGGAAGTTAGGAAGACTGAGGATTGAGGATGATTCACCTTCACTTGCCAATATCCTACATTCTATCACCGAATCTTCATTCAACATGCTATCTCCACTCGGAAAGGATCTTGTTACAACTCCACGCAACACTGATGACTATGATGATACCCTGGACGATACTACTGATGAACCCACTCCAAATCCGAGCCCTCCACCTGGCCCTGATCTTGAAGATGCCATCACAGAAGAATGCCCAGCTGGAAAACACAATCCGTGCTTCGAGCTTGGGGGAAAGCATGTCTACAAGTCTCGCTACCTCAATCAAGCATTTGAGAATTTCAAGAAGCCTGGATCGACAGACAGGTTGAAGCACATAGCTAACGTTCTCCGATACACGATGAAAACAGCGAATGTGTATGACAGCGTGCTTGACCATGATCCTGTGTTGGGCGGGAATGTAGTGCAAGTTGACTTGCCGATTGCTACACTTGTTTGTTGTGGTAGTCATCTGTTCTTGTGCATTGGCGAAGTCAATGACATCACCATCGATTCCCGGCATACAGACCTGGTTGCAGTGGAGTACCTCACCGAGCCATCGGTCTATATATCATATCAGATGCTCATCCTTGTTCTGGCAACCATCGAGGATGACCCCGATCTCAAGAACGACCGGCGTTGGACCAGTAATCGAGGCAAGCCATTTAGGGTCTCTGGTTGCCTTGTTCAACCAATCAACCCCAGCCTCTCGACCAAAGAACCTGGGAATCCATATTACCTTTTTGAGAGCAGCGCCCTTATGGCGACAGGATCCTCTATTCTTGAACGGCTCACAGAACATGCAGTCGCTGTTCCTAGTATCAAGAAATCAGAGACTTTCCCTTACCATGAAACGACAGGTGACGTTGAAGGGAATTGTTCAGGATGACCTCACTGACATTTGTTGAAGGGAAAGCTTGTTTTCTCTGCGAAAACGAAGATGCGACATGGAACCTAGTGATATCGCACGAATGTACAACCTGCGTCCCCCCCATGTCACTGCCAAAGCAAGCACCAAGAGTCCTCGAACATATGGCTGCTCATATCTTATTTGACCCATCGATTGGTAGAAGTACTGAGCCATGTGGCCTATGCCTTCGTCCATCTCCTCTCTGCATATACCACCTCAAGAAGGGAAAGGGCGCTGGGGCTAGTGAACAAGTGGATTTTGCAAGGTCTACCTGTGCGAAAAAGATACCATTCGCATACGCTGTTGCTGCCACGTCAACCCCTGCTAGTCCATCGTCTAACGTCCCAATACGTTGCCCCATTTGCCCTACAGCAGCTCCTTGCATATGGCGATACAATCTTCCCCACCATATGCGATCAAAACATCCAGCCATCTCGTTAACACCCTATGAATTACTCTGGCAGATAACGAATGCAGAGAAAACCCTGCTGAAGGAAATTTGGAACAATCGTCACAAGCAGAAGAAGACGCGAAAGTCACGGATGAAGAACTCGTCAGGGTTGGTGATTTCAGAAGCTCACAGCTCGCGCCTGGCTTTACAGCAAGTATCCAGATGCTTCGTTCCATCATTTGCACTGAGAGGATAATAGAGATGTTAGTGACCAGGACACCGATGCTGGAATGTTGGATTTGAAAAGACCACACCAATCTCCCAACGGAATTGAGGGCACAGCAAGCAGCGAGGAAGGTAGCGAGAGTGAGGACGAAGTGGATGAAAGAGGATCAATGGTTTCAGACAATCTGTTTCATGGACAAGCTTCGACCGGAAATGACACAGAAGTTGAAGATGAGACCGTACCAGCAACACCACGATCCCCAATTCCAGTTCAAGTCTCGGGTCCCAATGATTACCCTTTGTCGAGCACACCTGCCCCGCTGAATTCACCACCTGTAATCCTCGATGCTCCATCAGGCAGCCCATCTGCTGTCAATGCTCCAGGGACACGAACTGGCCGAAAACGGAAAACGCGAGACTTGCACACCATGCTCACAGTATGTACATGTGGAGAGGCTGTAACAGAGAGCGAGATAACCCAAGACAAGAACATTATCGAGTGCAGACGTGCTGGATGTGAAACAGGTTGGGTGAGTGAAATAGTCTTTTGAACAAAGAAAAAGACTTACCAGAGTGTCTAGTACCATCTCCAGTGTGTTCAGTTGGAATATAGGATCAGTGGTTGGATGTGCGAAGCCTGTGAAGCAAGTGGTGGTGGTCTGTGATGACGACGGTGATGAACATGACGTATGACCTTCCTAGTATGGTAATTTGTCACGTGCATAGTTAGTTAGTCCCACCATCGGCTGCTTAAAAAAAAATTCGACCCGGTATGCTTAATTTTTTTCCTGAAACCCCCTTGAGACAGCCTGCCAAAACTTCTGAGGAAGCAACTACCATACAGCAAATCAGCGATAATCCAAACACACAGAGAAAGGCTGAAAAAGAGAACACAGAAGCTGTGGACTTCCTCGCAACGCTATGACAGGATGAAGAAGACCGATCCTACAGCACCATCAGCCAGATACATCGACCTAATCACGCCGCTTCCAAGAAAACTGGCAAGCATACTAACACAACTGCGAACGGGACACGCACCCCTAGCTAAGTTACCTGCACCACATTGGTAAAGTTGACTCACCAATCTGTCCGACATGCCAACAGTACGAGGAAACAGTACAGCACTTCATGCTGCATTGTCAAGCCCACCACGCAGCCAGGCAGAAATTACGAAATAGTACAGGAGGTAGAGAAATAAATCTAACAAGGCTCTTCACAACAACCAAAATGCTACGCGCGCTATTCATCTATGTCGCGGAAACAGGAAGATGGCACAGCACGTTCGGGAATCTCCCGACGCCAGAGGAGGAGAAACGAGGGAGAAGAGAGAGATAACGATAGAGTGAGATGCCACACAAGCCACACATACACTATTCACGGTCAAGAACCACTTATTTCAGCGCGCACAGCGCTTGAGGGCCACTAGCTGGCCCCTCAAAGCAGATGACGAAGATAGAGCATTGGGAAGGCACGCGAAACAGGCTACACATCGTACATATTTAGTCTCTCACATATGGTACGCCACAAAAGAGAATAAATGGGATTTTTTTAAAAAAAAAAACAGAGGCTCCGTACCGTACCGTCAAGAGATTTGGTTTTGTCTTACGGTTACGGGTGACGCAGTGACGGTCTCATACCCTATTTGATGAGCCATCACCATACAGCCGTAAGTCGTATATGCGCAGCCCTAGAACATCAGCCTGTCGTGGAATCTCCTGCAAAAGGCCGTCATCAGAAATCGACGAGCAGCGGGAAAATGCATTTCACAAACTTCGGCGTACAATTCCACCGGTTCAGGTATATTACCGATCATCTCTGAACCAGGAAACTCTTTTCCCAATCTCCCATCCTTAGCCACCTCAAACACCCGTATTTTGCCTGTGCCGCCTGGAGTGAGAGTCACATTTTTCCTCAGTTGGTCCACCAAATCATGGACTATGCTCGTCTTTGGTAGAAGGAACGGATGCGTTGATTCTTCTCTGTTATGTATCCCCATCCAAATGACCTTCAAGCTGCGTTTCGTCTCAAGCTCAACAATGCTGACATGCAGCTTCTCGTAAAGGATGACGGTCCGAGTCGTCGCTGGATTGATATATGTAGGCACCATGATGATTTCGGCTATGCTCTGGTTTAACGACCGTTTCACGACAGACTTGGGTGATTGGTTTATCGGGTGTGTTGTCGTGAACCGTAGTTTGATGGGATCGTGTCGCAGGTACTCGCCGGCCTTCGCAGACATCTGTATGATGTATCAGACGACAACCAGTGAACGGCCGCATGAACAAACCATGTCATAGTTCTGTTTCTTGCTCAAAACGAGGGTAAATTCAGGGTGATCGTGTTCAACTTCCTCGAACTTGGGTTTGAAGAGAATCATGACTCGGTTCTGCAAAAAATCGTAGAACTGGGCAGGGTTGGAATAAAGTCCTTGACTTTCTAAATCATGAATCCTACAGAACGATGAGTAACAGAGGGTAAAAATGAAAAAGGAACCGACTCCTTGTCTGGAATATCGACTTGGAAACATATCACGTCACCATCCTGAATATCACTCTGAGCAAACAAAAGTTTCGGCGTCATGAGCTCAATCGATCCCGGTTTGATTTCCTGACACAAGGATGAATAACGACACGGCGACGATCGCGTCACAACTGCGCACTTCGTATAGTTTGAGAGGTGTCCAGGGCATCCAGCGCATCCTCTCGTTGATGATCGGGACGAGGTCACCAACTTTATTCGTTCGAAGCATGTATGTCTTGCCAGTACCATACAGCGATTGCTTCGACGTGTCGAAATGCTTCAGGAATATCATGATGGATTGAGGCAGAGGATCGGACTGCAATCAAAGGTTAATAACCAGGACGATAAGCATTTAGAGTGACACATACCTTCGACGGATCTGTGATGACCTCAAGGTATAATCGAAGGTCACTTTGTCTAGCGGCCACATCATTACGGATTACCTCCATCGCTATGATGTTGAAATGTTGGAAAGGCGTTAACGATGCAAAAGAACTACTCACTCGGTGTTGGTAGGTTCTCCGGAATGCGAGTGTCTGGCCGCACAGTTTTGTTCTGCCGATTCACCAATACCCAGAGCCGAATTTGACTTTCAGAGTAGTTGAAATATTTCGCTACACGACTCTTAAATGTGCTATATGTTTCTTGCTTCAGCACGCGGAAACTTGGAAGATCAGAAGGCCAATTCGTCTCGTCGAAGGTCGCTAGGTCAAACCCTTCATGCCTCGCATAAGTCTCGTCGGTGATGACCTTGGAGAGCAGTAGGCTACGATCGGGACGGGAGAACATCCAGCTTACCTTAGCAGTCAAGAACAGAAGTTTCTCCTCTGATTCCCTCTTCTTCGCTTCTATCCGACGGCGTTCTTCATAGAGCCTTCGCTCTGGAAGAGGTCATGATTTATACAAAATTGCGCATCAGAATGACGGGTGACTCACCCAAATGTGGAGGGGTATCCTCAACCCTGAGTGGAGCCAATACCTCTTTAATTGCCGACTCTCTGACATAGACCAGTATGTAGGCGTTGGTAGAACCCTTCATTGCGCGGACCTGATCACGTTGCAAAGCAGATGGGATTCCATTCAGAGGTTCACTACCGTAGTTTTCTTCCAAGACTTCCTTGTCCGTGGCGGGTGTGACACGATCGTCATCAAATTTCAGCCACCTCGACTCGTTATCAGGTTTGATCAGCGAGAAATAGTGACCCCCGTGCATATCGCCGGAATGCACCAGGACTCCATGAAGTTTGTAAATCCATGGCTGTGATCGGTCAGCGTTCGCATCCAGGAATTCATCAAGGTTAATCTCGAAAGGAAACTCATGGCGGTCGTTTACTTTCACCATCGAATCGCACTGAATGTCGTAGTCCCAGCGCTTGAGTTGCAAATAGAGTACTGGGGGGAAGGACTCGAAAATGACGCCGAACGTGGCATCTTGCAGACCGAAGCCTTTGGCTGGATATTGGTTTTCTCCGTCGAGCAGCCCAACCGCTACAAAATCCCTGAATGATTCGTGCAGATTTTTCATCCCTTTGACGTTGAGCTGGATGTCTTCAGAGCGGTTAGTCATTGGCCAGACTTCAAAATCTCAACACACCATAAAAATCCTCGATTCTTGAAGACTCGTAATCCACATTGATGCATTTGATGTAGCTCTTCATTTTCCCAGCAAAAAGTTTGGCAATAGCGCCTTCCACCTTGGTGCCCTTCAGAACATACGATTAAGTTGCATCATGACAGCATCATAAAGAGCATACCTTCATCTTTGATTCCAGCTTATATTGCAGGACCCGATTGAATTCTTGAACATCACGCTGGAGAGAGGAGTCCGATGGCTTCCATCCGAAGGACTTGGTTAATTCAGTTGTGCCTGTCATGTGTGCTCAGAGTGGAATGCGGGTGCTGTACTACCTAACTTACCAACTGGTTGGTCAGAAGTTTGCAGATAGTAGAATATACGCTGCAGAGCAAGGGGGACGCTCTCCGTAGGATGATCGTCTTCGGTGGGAATTTGATATACAGCCTTTGACAATGGGGGTCAGCTTGGCAAAAATTTAGTGCAAATAGTACTGCTCACCTTTCGGAAATAACATGTGCAGAAAAGGGATTGAAGGAGGCAATTCATGTAACCTGTGGCACCCTGATTTTTCAATCCAACATAGCCTGTTTCTTTCTTGGAATTATAACTAACACGTGATGAATGAGCGACCAAAGTCATTCGCTTTGAGATGGTCAACATACCCGACGAAGTTGTGCCACAAGACCCCTGTAGGGTCCTCCAGCACTCGGATGTAAACGGTGATGTCGGCAGACTCCTCTTCGATCGTTGGCCTAACAGCTCCTTCCTGGACATTGAATAGCTTTTGCAGCTCGCTGAATTTAGTGAAACCCCAATCACACTCTTCCGCGATAAAACGATGATGAGCATCTGTGGTTGACGATGTCAAAATGTGATGGCGAGGGATGGCTGGGGGTACGAACGGCTGACAGTGTAAATAGTAGGATCATGAATGTTTGAGATGACCAGTGCAAATTGTGCGTAAATGTGCCACCCCTCGGGTGCTTTCTTGGGTTCGGCGTAGTCCAGATACACCGCCAGCGAAACAACGTCATTTGGGGGTGTAATTGAATTCCCGAAAGGGAAGAGGAGGATACGCCTGAAAGAAGAGAAGGCACAGCTTCAGTCCGTCGTCACAGTGGGAGTGATAACAATAAGCGAAACCATTTATGACCACCACACTCAAATTCTGGACTTGTAAGTTTCTTTTCCAACTTCCTCCAGTTTGCTAAGCGCCAACTGAATACTTTAAAGTCCTTCACAGCATGCCCCAGATCTGGCATATGTTTAGCAGCGAAAGCATCATCTAGGAATTTGGAAGGTAAGGGGTATTAAGCTTGAAATGAGCAGGAAGATCATGGATAACAAAACTCACGATCTCGGGCTGATATGATCTCGTCCAGAACATCCATTGTTTGGTTCTAGGATTAGAAATAAGGGATGAAGTTGGCTGAAAACTCGTGGCTATTGAAGGGAAAGATGTCATACCATCTAAAGGGTTGGATGAGGGATTATCGTAGTCTGAGCAAAGTTTCATATCCACGCCAAGGTTGGTGCAAGATGGGGTAGTCCGTGCAAAGTGCCTTCTCATTGGGCGATAAGAGTGCCGGCTAAACCCGAGAACTTTCGCTGCCACATCTCTTAGATGGGCCAGACTTCCCAAATACAAGCCGGTCAAGTGGCCATATCTGGCCCGATGATCAGTATTGTTGTGTCACGAGAGAGCTGGTGATGGCTTACACTCAGTAAAAAAGGTTCGTCAGGTACTTACTTGGCCCCCTTTGTATATACGCATGGGATAGTATATCATTTAATACTTCAATATATGTTTCTAAGTAATGCATATATATTGATCCACAAATGTGATTGTGAGAGGCCCTCTGAGACACAAGAGTTGAATATTGAATATTGAATATCTTACGCGTTGACGCGTCGATTTCTTTGGCTTTGTTTACATCCACGTGATTGCGTCACCACTTGCTGGGTGAATAGCTTCCACTCTGTCAAGACAAGACTGTTTGATCGTTGTGATCGGCAATAGTCACGACCGCAAGGATAAGCTGACCCCAGGGTTCTGGTCGCCGACCGATAGCTGTACGATTATCGTGGTACCGATGTTTCAACCCAGAATTGGACCTGCTATGGCGAAGGTGGCACGAACCT
>QFEU01013047.1:0-12374 GCA_003316345.1 Tricholoma terreum
AGCTTTGACATACGTGTGGAGAAGGATAAAGGGTTAGGCCAAACTGTCGGGTGTGTTCTTCCTTTCAAATTCCGGGGTCGTTTTTTGTTGACTTTGTTTGCGTGACCTAGATATGCCGTCCGCGTACCACGGCCCGGTTGGCCACTGCAGTAAAGGGCCCTTTTTAATTCGAACTCTTTTTCTCCTCGATCCAATATACCCGATACTGAATGCTCGCCTAATTTTTGTAATATGCTGTATCCCTAGTCTTTATGCACCCTTGAGTTCCCTGATAAAAGGTCGGTATGGAAAACAAATATAGTTGCTTTTGGTGGCTAGCAAAATCAGCAGCATAAGCAGATTATAAACGGCAGGGGTAAGGATGACAGATGCACGTTCGGGGGTGCTGTGTACTTGTCGACCCTACATATTGCTATCTCGTCTTCGCTTCCTAGTGAGATCTCGCTTCCCTCGCTTATGCTTCAAGCGTATGCCCGTTGGGCAATATTGTACCTATTTTACATACAAGGAATTGCTGTATACCCCAGGTCTCCGCCAATATAGATTCAGACCCTCAACGTGCACCCCTATTACTCTACATGAATCCCTGGGCCCTCTAGTCGCGAGGTGTCCAACCAATTATAATCTCCCTGTGGTGATTGGGGTACGTACGTTGGTGATGAAGCTCCAGTATGCACACCGCCATACCCAGTTTCCTCGCCATTTCCTTGCTCTGTTTCCGAATTATACCCACTCTGACCTCCCTGAAATTCGCCGTTCGACATGAATGTCGGTGCCGGAGAGTAGCTGTGGTCGACCGAGCCCTCTCCTGCATCGTATGTCGTACCGTGCCTCAGTGGACTAGGTTGACCCAAGCCAGGTGTCAGGGTCCCCGGCGCGAAACGGTCATCGTCAACCCCTGGAGTACCAGTAGCTTGCCGCTCCATCTTGGCACGTTTCCGCGCTGCCGTTTCCTGCCGCTTTCTGAACCTAGCAGCTTTCTTTTCTCCATCTACTTTGGCAGCAGCAGCCGCTTTAGAGGCTTCCACACGGGCCTCTTCCTCCTCCTGAGCGTCTAATGCCCACTGCTCCTCCATGAATTCGGCATATCGTTCGCATGCGGGTCGCCATGTGGGTTCTTGTGCTCCTTCTGTATTATCAAGTAGTGCGTCGATATCTGCGGGTGGCGGAAAGTCGAAATGGGGGCCTGGATTTAGATGTACGCAGGCGTTGTTGAATAATGATATGAAGGGGTAGTAGCCCAATGTTCCGTCGTTGAATGGATTCTCCCTATGTTCTTTCACACCTTCACGTGTCCGTTTTTTTTCCTTTGCTTTTCGAGAGGTTTCTGTTTGGCGTAATTGTAAATAGTCGTAGATGTCCTGAAATGCTACTCCTTGACATTCACCATTCACGAAAAATGCAATACGAGAGCCAGACAGAATAGGGAGTGGGCGGAGGGGTGGGTGGTTTGGTTTGTTGGCATTCGGTGGGACCCCGCGATCGGGTATTTTGCCTGAGACTATTTTCTTCGCCGTCGATGGCACGGATGCTGAGTTTGTCGATTTTCCAGAGTAATCCATGAGGGATGTCATTTCTTTAGACTGGGGGTATTCGAGCATTTCAAAGACTTCTTGGCCTTTGAGGTCGATTGGAATACGCTCCCTTTTTATATGTGCCGGGTCGTGCGGGTCTTTCTTGCTGGCTTCCCGGCGAGGTGGGAGGGAGATGTACATACCAACCACATCTCCAGATCCATAAGACCGTCCGTAAGGCCGTGGACGGGATAGCGAGACTTTCTCCCCCGTCTTGTCGCGATAGCCGTAGCTATAGCCGTCCAAGCCAACAGGACCATTGAGCGGCGCTTCTCTTCTTCCCCATCCCAGACGTATGTGACTTCCTTCCCGTTTTCCATCCTCAGCGACATGCTCTCCGCCCCCATGAAGGACTTTAACCTCCATGTACCAACGACCTTCTGTCATAGGCGCGTTAGATCGAGCACTTCGAAATCCCGTTCCTCCACAGAGGCCCAGACCATCCTGGGTGACTTTGACAAATGGACTACGGTCCTCCCAACTGACTCTGAGAGTGGTTGGGTTGCTTTCGATGGTGCGACACGGTTGTATGTGACCTATTGGGTTGATTCCCGCTGGTACATAACGAAAACCGACGCGATTTACGCCACACATTTCAGTCTTGTAATATTCCGAGCCCTCCGCTGTTGGCACGAATATGGGACCGCGTGAGATAGATAGTTGGGGTCGGGTCGAAAGATCTGCACGGGATGAAATAAGTCTGGTATGAAAGCGCTTGTCAGCGTAGGATCATTTGAGAGAAGAGTTTGCGGACTCTGGAGGATTTCCGGATGGATTTCCTGGATCTGAGGGTGCTGGGGAAGATGCAGCCACTGGCGCCCGTTTCCGCTTGCGCCCATGGGGGAGGGTGTTGTTTGTCGCATGGCTGACGGATGGGTTGAGGAGATTGGGTTGGAGAGAAGAATCGTCTGTTTCTGGAGGAGGAGAAGGTTCGGCCAGCATGTTTGGTTGGTTTCAAAGTGGCGATCAAGCCCAAATCGGGCGAGCCACGACTGACTAGGTTTTAGTCAATTCGTCCATCTTCGTAGAAACTCCCGCGCTATGACCGCTCTTCGGTGAGCATACTGTACTCCAGCTTCCACCCACACATTCTAACGCGTCAGCTCCAGTCGCATCCAGAAGGTATATCTCTACAGTCGATCGCCGAGAACCCCGTACTCCCCTGTTTCTAGGAACTGAAAGACTTGACGAGCAATCCCATCGATGTCTCTGGTTCCCATCGTACTCTATTTACGCTTCGCTGACCTTTCAATCGCCAGGGGGTCACAGCGGAACCCAAGGACGACAATCTGTTTGAATGGAAATGTTCTATCAAGGCTGCAGTGAGTTTCGTACATCTGCAGTCTTGTCTCTCATTGATCCATGCACCCTGAAGTCAGACTCACCATATAAAAATGGAACTTTCCGTTTTAATGTGTCACTTCCTTCAAACTTTCCCTTCAAAGCGCCTGTTGTACGCAATCAAAGTGTCCTCCGGTTGTCTGCTCTTGACCAATGACATCATCACATGAAGGTGACGTTCACCACGAAGATTTACCATCCAGGAATCAATGAAGAAGGCGCAATTTGCGTGCCAGTACTTCGAGATGAGGTGAGTGCTATGAACACAAGCCCTGATGTCAACTTCATCGCGACAATGTAGTGGAAGCCATCTGTTACATTGTCTACAGGTGATGTCGAGAAAAAATGATACGGCGTATATCACACTAAGGAAACGGATCATATAGTGCTCTCGATAATCCAGGAAAAGGTCAATAATCCAACCCCAGATGATCCCTTTGAGCCGGAAATAGCAGCGGTAATGAATGGCCGTATGTGTTTTCCATCACTGATCGCTGTCTTTACGCAGCTTTTAAAGAACGACAAATCCAAGTTTCTTGCAACAGCGAAGGAGCATACCAGGAAGTAGGTTTTGTTCTGTTTGCTAGTGACTGAGCACTTAACGAACTTCCAGGCATGCCATGTGAAGGAAGAATAATATCCATATACATACTGTATCAAAATCTACAAATTGTAATTCGTATTCGCAATGCCATGGGGTCCAAAATGTTATAAATTATGTGATGAAGTTTCCTGCTTTTCTGATATGAAGCAGCGGTCCCGTATATTTGTGCCTATGTGTTGGCATCCCTAATGTGGATTGACGTTGTGGCGGGGGCGCTATTGCAGAGATCTCTTTGTTTCTCTTATATTTTCTTGTTACGTTCTCTATCGGTGGGGAATCCCTGAATTCGCGTATGCTGCCTTCGGACGACTAGGCTTCTCCAACCCTGTAAACAGATCTCCATTTCATTCCTGAAGTCCGAACTCGTGTTTACCACGTTGCCTGTCTTCCCCAACTGCAAATCAATTGTCACTTTTCAGCGTGTATAAAACGAGGGACTCCACCATCTGAAGATGAATCGGTTTCGGTAAGTTCCCTCTCCATTCAGCCTGGGAAATAGATCCTTACTTCTGTCCCCCATAATCCTTAGCAGAAGGTCGGATACAAGACCCAGCGAACAAGTACCCTTTACTGTCCCAGTTGATAATCCACAACTTGAAGAACAAGGCTCGCTTCCCCAACTTGAGCTTCCGAACGATTTCCGGACGTCCCTGATCTTACCAGAGTACGCGCTTATAGCTCTAATTACAGCTGACCCTCGATGACATGTCTCTTCCAACAGTCTTTCCCGCCGTTTTACCCTGCTACGGTCATCTTCCGGGGATCTTGTCTCATTAGAACATCTGAGGAATAGATTGGCCGAGCAGAGAGCACGAGGCGCGGAGCACCATATATCGGAGGAAGAGGAGGACATGATACTGGAGACGCTGCGCGGTATACGTTCAAAGAGTGCAGCAATCGCTCGAGGGTCGCAGGAGAGTATAAGGGAAGGAGACGATTCGTCATTTCGACAGTCAATCCAGTCAACGAATACCGTGGGCTCATCATTACCACCTTCGTCCCTGTCGGCATCTCCCAGTACCCGATCGGCCAAGCGCTACAGTAACAACCTCTTCAGCTCAGGAAGGTTTCGTGATTATACTCATTTGAAGAATACGACAAAAAACGGAAACAATCGAACACAGTCCCTGACGCCCACAGAATCCTCCCAAACCTATTCTGGAAACACGTCTGTTACAGACAGCCTGAGACCAGTTACACCGGATAGCAGCGGGGTAGTGTCTTTGTCTTCGGTGCAGTCGAGCCCTGATGAGCAGGCAACCGAACAACCAACCCCACTGTCCCCACCTCGTTTGTACGGGGAACAGCCGATCTCTGTCGCTGAGTATCGCATTACTAAGACCTTGGGCCCATCTGCGCTTAAGCGCGCGTCACTTGCTCTGGAAGAGGCTATCAAAGAACTGGAGGAAGAGGCGGAGGATGAGATTGTTATGCCGCGATCCACGCCAATACCTCGCACGGCTGTCGAACAGCGGTCTCACACACCAGAAACAGTTGTGAGTATTCCGTTCAATGTGCCGTCCATAGGTCTTGATCTTGTTGTCGTAGAGGAATTCTGTTATATCCCAGTCGTCTGTATTTGGGGCTGGAATGGCGATATCCTCAGACAAGGAGAGTCTGAATGACCCCGAGGAGCGGCGTGCTTCCCCCGTTCCCTCTCGCATTCTTCCTGGCTACATCCCAGGTATGCCGCGGCCCATGACTCCTCGTGATTTTGACCCAGATGATCAACGCTCCCATTCGACCACTCCTCGTGCTACTTCACCTATAATTGCGAGTGTCACTGATTCATTAGCTTCCTCTATACCCAATGGTATTGGTTCAACTCCACCAAGACGCAATTCAACTTCATCACAATCCCGACCATCACCCCTTCCTTTGACATCATCTACCTCAACGCTATTCTTACAGCGGAGTACTAACGGGCGGCAAACACCAGACGGTAGTAATCGTGAAAATCAGATAACTGAATTCGACAGTCCTCTAAACTCATCCTTGCTCACACGGCGAAGACCAGCATCTCCTTTATCGGGTCCGCCTTTCCAACCATTGGCCGTTTCGTCAAGGCCCGGCACGCCATCTAATGTGATTTGGACTTCAAGTCCCTCCGCAAATCAGAAGTCACCGAGTCACAGCAAGAATGATAGTTGGACAAGTATCGGTAGTTCCGACATTCATGGCGCATTTGATCGCATCACAAATGGCGTTCGATCTGTCCATTCTCCTGCATTTACTGATTCGCCAATGGTTGACAATGGGCAGAGCAGCACTGGCTCCTCCAGCTCAGCACCTAATAACCTAGTTTCCCCGCACGACCGGCCCCCTTCTGTGTCTACCCATTTCAGTTCACCCAATCGCCCAATCCGCTCCGTTACTCCGACACAGAACGCCTCCCGTTCCCCCGTGTCCCCCACATTCTCTGAACACGGTACACCCTCAAAAAACGGCAGCACACGTTCCTCAAAACAAAACCCTCTTTCATCTCTTTTCAATCTGGGTACTATCCCCCCCCTTCTATTTTCATCTCTGGCGAATTCCTCGCGATCATCATTGGCTTCTGATGGTTCAAGCTATCATACGTGGGATGGTGAAAAGGACCATTGTCTCGCGTTGTTTAGCGAGGCCAACACGTCACAAACTGTATGGCATGACCTTTCATCCTCTGACAAGTCAGTTTCTCCTACCCCAGGAGGCTTGGCGGATGATGAGTGGGATGCCGATGAAATCGTCAGTCGTCATGCGGGTTTGAGGAAATCTGACTTCGCGGCCATCCAGGAGAGATTGGTGAGCGCAGCCATGGCAAGGAATAATGGACAGGAGGGTCGGGAAAGGGCCCCATCGTCATTGAGACGACGTAGACCCTCAACTTCGCAGTCCAATTATTCCACAAACGGTCGTGAGCACAGAGTTCGTTTCTTCCGGATTTGCTTGGGTGTCCGGTTTTACTGACTTTCTACCAGGTGGCAAGCCCTCCCTTGCAAACTCAACCCCCTGCATCTCCTATCTCACCCACGTCGGATAAGAATTCGAAAGCAAACGCTCTTCTGAAGTCTATGGTGGAAAGCATACAACATGCGCAAGATAGGCCCTCGAGTCCTGATACTGGTCCCGCCGTGGATTTGTCCCCAAACAGTCGTCGAAAGCGAGATCTTGCCCAGGCTCTGTTCGGTCAGGGGGAGACAGAAGAGCAAGAGCAGTCTCTGTCGGAGCGAGATGTTGTCCAGGATTCTGGGCAGCATCGGGTAGCCAACGCTGGCTCTACCCTAGCTCATGATTCCCTTAGTCCATCATCCACTACCTCGCCTCCCCTTCTGACGCGGAGCCCTTCGATGCCAAAAGGTACTCAACCCGCTCAGGAAGAGGCTCAGCTGGCTCGAGAAGTGCAGCAGAAAATCACTGCTGCAACGTTAGCACTCAAGAGACCTCCTGTAAGCGCTAACTTATCAGCTGATGCCTTTGGTCAAAACGGCTCTCCGTCTCGCAAACGCATCTCTCCTAACCAGATCTCTACGCCTCGTCTTGTCTCAGCGTCAACTAGTGTCGAGGCAGTCCCCATTCCTCGGGCACCCTCGCTGTTGTCGACCAATAGTTCTGGGCCATCCAGAATAGGTTCACGATTCAAGAAACTTCGAGGAACACTGCGTGCAAAGAATTTACTGCCAAATGGAGACGAGGTCACCCCTCTCTCCTCGGATCGCAGTTCTCCCTCTGCGGTTCAAACTGCCCAGTATGATTCTGCGAAACTGAGGGTTCCAGTTGCTGCAAGTGCGACAGAAAGCAGATTCAAAGTCTCCGTTCCAAGTCCCCCTGCGTCTGCGGGTCCTGGGCTGAAAGGGTTCATGGCACGTTTTCGTGGCAAACAACGGGTTACAGCCGACACCGCGTCGGAATCTGAACTTCGCCAGTCACCTCTACTCTCTTCGACCCCTACATCAACTCATAGTGAGAGTCCACCACAGCCTGAGCTGAGACCAAAACCAATCCAGGCTGTTTCAAGCACATCGACGCTGCGAGCAACTCGTCAGCCTCGATCAGCTCCAGTTACCCAGGTCTCTCATGAGCCTGTCGAACAAACGAAACAGAGTGAATCGATAGCCCTGCAGCAGCTTTTCGATGCGGCAAACAATCTTGGTCTTGACCAAGCAGCCTTGAACGACCTGCTGGCTCGTTCAGCATCCACGTCCTCGAGGACAACAGAATGGACTATGTTAACCAGGAACAACTCGAGTATGGGAACACCAGCCACCGCCCCTGTCGCCCCTGTCGATTCTTCCCGTTTAGCGCCTAGCACTGGGCAACCAAGCATCGACAACCAGAGTGTGCGTGCTGAAACTCCTGATCCCAAGACAAGTGAGCACGCAAACGGAAGGCACAGTGCCGACAGTCAACCACTGCGAGAGGATTCGATTACTGGACAGCCTTCCGTACGCAAGCCAGTTGGTCACCTTCGCCGGCCACGGGAAGGTCAAAGTGACAACAGAGCCACCAGTGCAATCATCAGAAGGACCATAATCTATCCCTCTGAATCGAAATCATCCCCAATTGATGTCAGTGCGGTGGTGCGAAAGAACTCGAACCGTCGCAAAAGGGCCAGCGCTACCTCCGTGTCGAGCCGTTCCGTTCAAGATCGTGCACCTACACCCCCACCTTCAAGATCTCCAACGTCGAAACGTTTTTCAAACAGCCCATCGCCTCCTGTACCTCACCTTCCGCCTTCGCTGACTGCTCAGGCAGACAATCTTCTCACTGTTCCATCAATATCTGCTGGGGGGTCAATCGAAAAATCCAATTCAACTTATGATTCATTGTGAGCCTCGTATTTCGCTTCTTTCCAGCACAATTTTGATTCCTCAAAAGGTACGAGATGTATGCTGGGGAACGAGCTGCTAGTTCTGCGGCAAACGATCCCACCACTCCTGACACCAGCCTATCGCACGGTGATCTGCTTCCCACTTCAGAGACGGGTCCTGCGGTAGAAGTCATTGAACTGGCCAATGGGCAAACCATCTGGTTGGTGACTTTCTATTCGTCTTATAATTATCCTGATTAGCGATTACTGCAGGTCCATCGTGAACGGCTTACGCGACGATGACGACGAGTCAGTGTATACGGGGCGTGCCAGCCGTGCCAGTTTCGCATCTGAGTATTCTACTCGTGAGAACGGCGAAGGTGGGCTACAGGTATTTGTCAAAGACCATGGGAGATCAGGCTCGAAAGGCAGTAATACATCCTTCCTGGCACGCAAGAGAACGCTCCCGGGGCAACAGCGACCTGAGACCAAGGTATCTACCTAATGTGCAATCATTCTACCCGTGACTTCTTACTTATACCTGCCCTCTTCAGGTGTTTTACAGTTCTTCTGAACAGATTGGTCGCCTCATCGAGAATCTTTCTCAAGGCATGGACGCTGGGTCCTTCAACATCCTTCCGAACCCGGCACCTGCGCCTGAACCACTTGGACATTCTGCATCATCCTCCCTGTCAACTAATGACGTACACTGGACTGTGGAGGAACGATTGGAACACATGCTAGGTGCGATAAGTCCACCATGAGACATTTGTTTATCTTCTGCCATTCCGACCTCCTCGGACATTTTCGCTATGTAATGTGCATATTTATACATTCTGCAATGCGTGCCTTGATATCCGATGAAGCCCTTAGATACACAGCTATGTCCCTATTCATGCCAATTGATGTGTTTTGACGGAACCCCAGAAAGGATGGTATCTTTTTCTTGAAACCCTTCCTTACATACCGTGCAGATCTATCCACCGGTTCAGGCACAGCGATAGCAAAGCTTCCACCAACAGGAGATCTTGGCTGAATGTGTACTGTAGCAGGCCATGTGATGGCCCCACCACTGTCGCACGAGAATATCGGCGAAAGGCCGCAATTTGTATGTTAGGTGGAGCGAATAACTTTTATCATATCGACAAAGCCACGTTAACGAGGGACCGCGGAATAACAATGCCTGACATACATCGTAAGAGGACCGGTCATCCAGTCGTTGACGCCATTCGAATCGTTTCCCGTCCGAAGAAATGAAAGATCGAACACTAGGGGAAAAAACGTCGACTGCAGGTCACAATGGGTATTACCTTTTGACAACGCGATAGAGGGTCACTTATTGCTCGAGCCGGGTAGAACGAGGTGCGACATCGGAAATTGTCGCGAACCAATCGTTGCGCTACCTAGATGGTTTCCTGGACTCCACTCCAATCGAGCACAGACCTCTTTATCATTCCTGTACAACTAGGTATCGTATGAGTCTAAAGTTCTGGCAAATCTGATGCAGATCGGTGGTGAAGACAGTTACCGTCGTCCTAGTGTAATAGGTCAGACCCCGCTCTGAGGTCTCGAAGGAAAAGTAGACGGGTTTTGTGTCCTCTCCAATGACAACACAACGGCGAGGATCATCTCTACCAGTGAAAAAGAGATCGTATGTAGTCGGCGACATAGGAGGGGTGGTTGAGCCTTGCGCACAAACATGCTTATATTATTGTAACAGGTGTACCAAGCTCTAGGCTTAGTTCCCGTGATTCATGCGGCATGGCATGGGAATATTTCCATGGAAAGTGGTGCACCAAGAGAAGTGGCGTAGGGCCGATGAAAGAACGACAAGAAAATGGTAAAAGGGCGACGAGAGGCGCAAGAAAGACCAGGAGCCACCAACGATCGTGAAGACACTGGACTCAGAAGCCATGTCAATCTGCCACTACTTTTGCCCCGCCTAGGCAAAATCCGGAGCCATTCCAAATGAGGAAGCAAAAAATAATTCCCAACTGAGGTCCCAATAAGGAAGTTAGGCACACAAGTTCAGTACGTATGTAAAAATTCATCATGGTTTCTGCGACGAGCGCTAGGATACAGCAGATTGTTAGACCCAGACCCAACCTACGTGTTGACCTTCCACAACGGACGCTTGCGTAATTTGCGTGTAATATGCACAGAGCTCCCAAAATTCCCACCTCCAAACGCCAGCACCACGGTTTCCTCCGCACCCGCTCCCCGCGCGATACCACGCTTTCTCAGCTCGATAGCTTCCTTAGCGAACTTGAATCGAGCTTGGTCTGAACCTGTGGCGTCTTGGCGAACCTCGGCGTTAACACGAAGCTGGTACCATTTGAACAAAAGATACATACCCAATCGGAAGGCAGGCGATTCAAGAGCAGTCTTGAACATTTCGAACGGTACACGAGAGTAGACTTGCAGCAACACATCGCGTCCACTCGGTCCTGACGAGGAAGAGTCTGGAGGTGATTGCTGCACTTCAAGAATTTCAGGGAGAGTATCCACCAGGAAGTGGAATACATCATCTTTTAGCCTTTGTGCATAAAGGCCGAGGATCGAAGTTTTTGGGAGGTCGGGAGTAGTTGACCCATCTGTAGATGAAGGGATCGTGTCCATGAACTCGACCCAGCCTCGTATAGTTTCAACAGATATCGATTGCCTGCACACTTCGTAACAATACTGGCAAAGCTCTTCCATCGCTCCAAGGAGACAGCCAGCAGCAAGGACTGCTCGAGCATTGTCGGGTCGAATCAAATTAAGAGAAATGGACGAGTAGAGATATCCCAAAGCTTAGAAAAGGTATACATTATAAGCACAGCTCGAAGACGGAAACCGGGGAAATTTGATACCTATGGCAAAACCCTGTATAAACCATCCGGTTACAAACCACGGCCACGAAGGAGAAAGAGGAACACGAACCTCTTGAGTTATCTCTGGTTCTTGATCTAAATGAACATATATGACGCGCTGTGCGCCGGCTTGTGGTGAAGTGGACATAAGGTGTGCAAAAAAAGGTGAGCGAGATAAAATGATGGCATGGAGTCTATACACGTTCTGATGGACATGCTGAAACGATTCTGTTAATTTACTTCTCAGGGGTCTTACTCTCAGCGGCACTTACTAGGATGGTATCTGAGTAATTCTGATGCTGTGGCGTCAGCAAACATTTCAATACTTTGTGAACACGAAGGCTCACGCCTGTTTGGAATCCAGCGTGATACAGATGATTGACGATATCTTCATTGTGATGATTTTGGTAAGGTGGTCTGTGGGTCGTGTCGGGGTCAGACGAGGACAACAACGTATGGAACGATCTGGGTCTCCCCGTCGGAGGTGCGTAGAACAGAATATGATTGACGCGAAAGGACTCACCGTGAAAACCCATTGATCTGATAGTCCGTGGACTGAGAGCCCACAGTGTTTTCTTCAGTTGATTGGCCGGCTTCAGAGCTGGTATGTGATGACGTGCCGCCCATGCCATTGATATGGCCGTTGCGACCGTTCACGGAACCCGAGGAAGATGGAATAGAAGTCATAATGGGGAAAGAAAAAGTTGACTGACAGGCAAGAGGGATTCGAGTCAACAGTAGAGAGCTCAAAATTCCCAATGGGAACAAAGACGATAGGTCACGTTGTCACGCTAAAATTCTTTCCGTAATGAATTTATATCTACGACTTCACCATATGTATCTTCGGAACAGTCCATACAAACGAATCCTGACATAAGGTTGTTTGATACGCCATGTTCAAGAGCAATCGCTCCTCGAATAGGCTCGTACAACGGAGGAGGAGCATGATAGTCAGCTGGGACATGTGGGGGTTCTATTGAGCCCCGAGCATCCTCCTTGGCCACGAGCTTCATGAGTTATCAGCGAGTTGCCTTGAGGAATAGCGGCGATCTTACCATATGGGAACGGTCGGACGCAAAGTGATTGAGGTAGACACTGCAAGGTATTACCCTGAACAAGCTATGCACTGTCATGAGTCCAACTGCCGGTGTTTGTGGGGGGTTACATGCCTTTGAAAATCAAAGCTAACCTCTTCGAATGTCCTGTCCAGGTAC